>JAQGBT010002348.1:0-24708 GCA_034698585.1 Disparrhopalites patrizii
ACAACAATATATATTGATGCATATTGATGCGTGAAATGTATCAATATTATTGAGAATATTGAGTATTGATTATTGATCCGTGCCACCCTGATACATATTCATCATCTACTTGCAGTGAAATACGCTAATTATTTGAACAGGATTAAAGTAAAGATACTACAAAGTGTCAGTTGTCACTCCCAAAACATGACGAAATACGAGTCATGGGCATCCTTCAAATTGTCAGGACAAACGTTTGACCTCTCAGTATTCCCCAGTGACTCCACAACTATTCACTTTACTCAATCTGTATCTTCTCAGCTCCCTTTCAAAATAATATAGAGCAAAAACAGTCCGGAGAAAATTCTTAGATTGTTTATTTTAACCATGCGTTTTCACTTTTAACATGCATATGTGTATGTACTTGTATTTATGCATGTATATACATATGTATGTATTATGTATATGTCTGTAGTTCGGCTGTCTCCTTCCTCCCTGTCAAATCTATTTTTATTTAAATTCCACACGAATTCAACACAACCTGAGCATTTATCATGGCTCTTTCTGTTGTATAATGAGTCCCGGTACAATAACCCTTAAAAACAAACAGGAGCGTGGGTAAATCAATTTTTGCATAATCATTTAAAGGAAATCATTGCGTAAGCATTTATATTAAAATGAACATGTACCATTGCTTTCAATCCGCACTTGCATCTAATAAATCAAAGAAGCAGATCAACATCAAAAGTATTCTTGTTGAGGTTGAACTCCTAACATGAAGGCTGTAACCTGTATACACGTACACAATACTCACGTACCTATGTATATATGTACGTACATTGTAGCTCGTCGACTCGGAAAGACAATGATTCAGGCTGCTTGTATTTCTGTTTGTACGATAGTGTGCTCAGCACTCAGGAACATGGGGGCGAAATCAAACAGAAAATTGGATAAAAATCCCGATTCAAAAAATTTATTGGTTTTTAAAAAAAGTAACAAATATAAACTCCTAACGTAAAAATTATCATTGGGTTACAAATGACGAAATGACTATGTAGAACTATTTGCTAAGCCTTTTCATTAGCAACCATGACCTTGTCTGTACTACCTTTCTTTCCACATAAATCTGTTCGTGGGTGTATTCAGATTTCGTAACCGGGAAGATTTCATCTGTGTGCTTTGTCCCATTAAATTACCTGCCACGTAAAATAAATTTACTGGACCATAATTTTAATGTTGTAATTCAAGAATTCAACTGAATTCCATATATGTCGAATCTGAGCATAATCTTTTCTATTCAGTATTTTGGACGTCAAAATACAATGCGGTTTCCCTACGCCCGTTTTTTAAAAAGAAAACAAAGCCAAACTTACCCCGAGAGCATTTGCGTATGGATTGAGGAATAATTATTAAAATAAATTGTAAACAAGAATCACGGAAACAAATTGTAAACAAAAAAGAGGAGTTCGTAAAAGTCAAAGCATATGCAGGGTTTAAATGTTTTGAAAGAAAACAATAATTGAGGATAATTTTTTACTGCTCACTGACAGAAGCTACTCAACGCCTATCTCATCTGAATCAATACAAGTCATCCCCACAGAATTAATTTACTGTTAGGTTTTAAAAAAGGAAACTCTTTCACTTCTCAGCTCTCGTGACTGATCTGGATTTGATCACGCTCATAAATTACTGGCTACCCCCAACCTGGAACTTGTAGCCACTGGATCTATTTTCCAAGACACTTCACAATAACTGCCTATCATAAAATACATACCCAAGTCTAAGCACGGATTTTAAGTAAATGTAGCTCAGGACCTTACGTGTGCTTGTGCATGCATATAGGGTTGGATGACAAGCGGTATAGCTGAGATTCTACTGATCCTCTACATAAGTATTAAGTATGTACATATGTAGTCTCCAAAGGCCGTCTCAATGGAGGCACCGAAGTCTCAGTGTAAATATAAAAAGAACTACGCACGTACACGCTCGTTCAACATGACACGAGTTGAAATTAGGGTTGGACCTGGCCATCCTCCACCGTTTTGCTCAATTACCTTCGTCATTAAGCGTTCACAGGAGAGGACTCCCTGTAAAGTCATATATATACAGACAACCAGCTTCTCCCACGGGCAGTCACATAAAGTATCCTTATACTTACACAGTCCATGCCCAACAACCTTCTTTTTTAAACGAACAAACTTGTGAACAAGTGACCTTGCTTTCTTTTTAACAATTCTCACACGCAAGTATACCTACTGGTACTTGATCCATAAAATCTGTCTTCAGGCCACATCACCCTATTAGAGCATTAGTTGTGAACGAGAATGCTTCACCAGGGTGTTGTACCATTCCAAATAATAGGTTTTTTTCTTTACTTAAGCTTAACAATTACGCGACATTTTTTATTGTTCCCACTTCCAGAAATATCTTCCATGACAATTAGCATCCAAGAGGACGTTTGTGAGCCCTCTGATACGTTAGTTGAAGCTGGTGAAAACCTACTCTGTAACTTCATTTCTCCAGCTTCACCATGACTTTGCGTAGCAGTATTGTATTGTAACCCGAGCGTACAAAGATTTTGTCACGCTGTGTCCGAATTTTCGAGGAACATTCAGTGAAGAGGGTAATTCAAGACACGTATGTACGCACACGTTTTAATATTATTAGGCGCGAATACTTCATAAAGTGTGACCCCAGTCTTGTCTTGTACCTTGTACCTCGTATTCCATAATCTGTACCCAGAAACTGTATATTCCTTGAGTCAAAAGATAAAACAAGACACACGACACAAAGTCTTAAGCTCCAAACCTTCTATACATTGTGGAAAAACGCATAAAGCATTAGGCTGTAAAAACAATCCATTGTAGGAGGAGGAGAAAACTGGGTAAGCATTAGGCCAGACCCATGGAATTGTGTTTCACCCGTAAATGGAAGCAGTCTGCCTTTCCATTTGCTTCTTTTCATTGCCAGCAGAATCTCTCACTACGCACACAAAAATCTTGCACTGGGTATTACATATCACACTGGTACAAATGTACATACATAGCAAACCCTTACAAACTCAGAAGTATATCATCAGGTAAACAAGCAAAAGGAAATACTGCAATGTACCACAGTTCCTAATTACCAATACCTAGAACGAAAAACTTAATAATTTGTTGCATGTGACTACATGAACACGTAACATTATTATTTTAATAGCCAATTTACTAGAAGACTTAGTTGTGCAACATGGATAAATAATGTACTTAAACCTGTCCCTTACTTAGCTGTTGTCCTGCGTAGAATTTTGATAAAATCAAACTGAATAAAAAGATATTTTCCCGGACACACCCTCCCAATGAAGCTCAGTGTTTTTCTTGTGGGTCAAAGAGTAAACCGCATAAATGTATCCTACTGCCTGAGAGGGCCAACATCTCGAATTACTCGACAAATGCCTCAAAACGACCTACGCCTGGACCGTTAACTCTCTTGGACCATGTTGAAGTTTTATATTTCACAATCAGATCCTTCATCAGCAGTATGAGAGAAAGAGAACAGAATAAATATCCATCTACTTCCGACGTAAATCTTCTAATTCTAAATTCTGACCAACCTTTTCTCCTCCTGTAATTCGGGGAGGAAAAAAAATTTGGATGCAGGTACAGGATATGGATAAAGTTCCCCTTCACGCGCGTCCTGACGCCCTCAACCAACAGCAGAGAAATTAATTACGTACACTGCATTCAGATACATACGAAGAACATAGGTACATGTACAATGGGCTCATACTCAGCTATGTCTAAGTCTACAATCACATAATTCCAGGCCGTCCAGATGATTTCAGAAGTGGGAAATGGTACGTCTTCTGAATTCATAACTGCAGATCATGGTAATGCTGACACCCAAAAAATGCTGGACGCTTTCAAGCATACTTTAAATTATCAGTAGTTTTACCACAGTGGTTAGACAAAATAACTAGTTCCTCTGGAGAAAACAATGAGCAACTGCATTAATAATTTAAATTGTCCCTGTTCTGAATCACACCGTCGCTTTGGAATGGACTGCTGTGATATTTAACAATAATAACTGCCGTGTACTCCTACTTGAGGCTCTCGCATTAATTTTGTTTCATTAAAAAATCTATCCCTGCATATTATTAGAACATTATTCCTTCTCACAATTTCTAAATTAAAAAAATCGAAGTCGGAAGACTCGGACCACACCACTCTTATACGAATTACATTATGTGATTTGACATTAAGTAGACTAAAAAATTTCCAAACCC
Organism: Disparrhopalites patrizii; assembly: GCA_034698585.1. Lineage (NCBI taxonomy): Eukaryota > Metazoa > Arthropoda > Collembola > Symphypleona > Sminthuridae > Disparrhopalites > Disparrhopalites patrizii. The sequence continues at coordinate 4,247 of JAQGBT010002348.1, forward strand.
AGACATGAGTGTATATAATCAAAATCATAATTGTTACAGAACAATAAAAACAAAGAGTAGAAGATGACGAAGAGGAATAAACCCACTGACTGTCTTCAAAGTCAATGAGGAGTCTACCACATGAATATACACTTTTTCAGAGCAGATTTTTATAAAACGTAAGTGGGGAATCAACTATATCTATTTCTCTCGTGTGATTTGATCCTTCTTGGCTGTGCGTCGGGACAGGTGAGCCATTTACTCGTTCGACTGAAAAGAAGCAGTGACGGATTCTCGAGGTGGTGGGGAAACATGGTAATGTGTAACAGTATCCAGGAGCTTTTGTGAGACCCAAGAGGGAATACAACAGTGAACGAATCACAGATGGTCATAAAAGTATTTTGTTTTTTGATCTCGTATTCCTCCTTCTTAGAATGCTGCCCCGTAACAGAAACAGAGGGGGAGAGAGAGCAAAAGAAAGGGAAAGAAATGCGATCTTTACTTCCCACAATGTGATGGTACCTTAAACTCACGGACAAACTCTGCGTGTACGTATACACATTGGTATTATTACGACTGCAGAAAATAGGTGTTGTCGACAAGCATTGTGAGTTAGACCTACTGTTGCTGGTTTTCAATTTCCACGGAGAGCTCTGTTGTTGACGTATAGCAAGATGACAAAGTGAAACATTTCACGTTCTTCTGCTTCCTCCTATTCTTTCACGACTTTAATAGTCACACCACATTCATTCTATCTGCTTTTGTCCACATCGATCTACCTTTGTCATTTGATTTTCATCCACGGGGAGCAAACTTGATGCTTCACAAAAGTCAAAGCTAGAAGCATATGCTTCTCCCTCCAACTCTGCAAACAATAGGATGAGCTCAACAGTAAGAATAAAGGAGAAAAAGATAGAAGGTATTTCTGGAAAAAAGTATTTGAAACGAAGACACATTCTATAAAAAGGTAGAGGTTCTGATTCACTGCTTCAACAGAATGAACACATGCAGATTAACTACAGCAGGTATTAGTGGAACCTACATGGCCAACATCATTTTTTGTAAAATATTTTCACAGGACACAGGATCTTTTCCACCGAACCACTGTGTAGGTGAAGGCACTTAAAACGCATGCTTCGCTGCGCTTTGGCCGCGCAGTGCACCGATGCGCCTGTACGAACTTTTTATTGAAAATAATGTCCTAAAAAATTTATTATCGGTATTGTTCTGTCTTTCATATTATTTACTATGGCTTGTACCTCGCTTGTAAGCTAGTCTTGACGTCTTGAATCTTGTTCTTTTCTAATTTACTACCTAACTAGATGTGTCTTGCTCTAGCTCCTAATTAAGAATTACCCTTACTTCTACAATAGCAATATTTCCTTGTGTCTGAACCTAATATTTCTTTTATATTACATTTCCTTACAGTACCTACATACGTTATACATGTAAATACATGTGTATAGATATTACATCCAAAAATTTTGCTGTGTAAAAATGAGAAAGATCGCTACCAGGAATGCCAATCTTACAATAGATACGTGAAACATTATGCCTGTTGTATTCATTGTGTATAATTTCACAAGCATTTGATACATTTATTTGAAACAAAGCGGAAGATTTAAGAGGCACAGAACGTTATGGAGTCTATTTAATGTGAAAGTTAAGGGATACACGGGAATGACTTACTTTTTATAGTAGTCTAAATGTACAGAGTTTCTACATGGAAAGAATTGTGTGGAAATGAAGGTAGGAAAAAGGACTAATCAAAATGGAAACGGCAGAAGAAAGCCGGGTGAATGATAACAATCGAAGGGAGCAAAGGGATGGAAGACGCTTTTGCTCCTCAAGAATAACAATGACGCAGTGATCAGGATGAAGGAGCAATCGTGACTGACTGCTCCCAAACACAACCACTGTACACAAAAGCATGATACACTGAAACTAAACCAACCAGAGATTTCTCGTAAACGGATAACAAGAAGAGCTTTTAAAGAGAGTTTAAAGTGAAGATAATAGTAGAACGTATTTTTCGAATACTACACTCAAAATCAAACATCATCTTTGAACTTCTGAATTTTTCCCCTGGATACATTATTCTGAGTGATTAAAAAAAGTGCTCGTCGTCTACGAAAGTGTGGCTTATTTTTACAATACGGGAAGACTTAGTTACATACAACGTAATGTATGCAACCATAGCTTCTAAAAAAAGATAAAAGCACACACAAGTTCTTAAAGAACGTGGAGTAGTCTACATATTTAAAAAAAAAAAAATATTAACTTTCCAACTCTGGATACTTGCTGTGTCACTGTGATACGGCCAGTATGTCAGTATTGTTACTCGCCAGCACACCTTCCAGTCTGCCGTCCATATTTAGTCAGAGGCACTTGTCTCCAGCGCAGATCCATATGGGCACCTTCAAGTATGCTTGTTTTATTATTACTATTATTATGCCCTCCTCTCAACTCCTTCCAAATTTCGATTCTTGTTCTCTGACCCACCTCCGTTTTCAGGTTGAAATCTTCCGTACAATTCAACACTGTCATGCTGCGAGGAGTAGCCGAGCACTCTTTTCATATTTCTGTTTAACTCAGTTACAAGTTTTTAACTTCCGTTCTCAAGCAAAAAAAAAAAAACCTTTCGTAAGTCAAAGAACAATGTTAAGAAGAATGGTCGAAGGCGTCGTGGCTGAATATATGTTTTCAATCTATTCAATAAAAATTTCAACGACTCTAACACGTGCATACACCCTTCAAAGGTAGGAAAACTCTTTACCACTCCATGATAGAGAGGACATCACATTATTTTTTTAAACTCCACTTTCATCCACTTCCTTAAACATCCTTCGTCATTCTCACCACACAGCTTGGAGGAATAATAAAAACTACCGGGGTATAAAGATGGAGTATGTATGAGTTCTTTTGTAATACTCATACTCAAACCAAACGTGTTCTCGTACGTGCGTATGTATGTTTATGTGTGTGTTATACAGAAGGCGAGAGATAAGGAGCAGGAGGGAAAGCTAACAACAACAAAAAAAATAAAATTGAATAAAATAAACCTACCTCGGAGAACATCCCCGGATACCAATGTGATCCAGACGAGACCAAGGAAACAATAATAGACCTGGAACATTGTCAAGGTCAGTCCAACCACTTGTAGCGTTTGTACTCCTAAAGAAAAGAAAGAATACTCCCTCATTTTCCATTCATTCTCCAAAGTCAAAATAAAACCAAACAAAGCTCCACTTTAGATTGTGGGAAGTCTTAGAAATGTCAAACACTCATTCAATGCACACAAAGCCCGTAAATAACCCAAGATTCAATTCTATCATTTCTCTGCCACGTCGTGAGAACCTAAGGACTGGTAGTCTCTACAAGGAGTCTCTACAAGGTGTGCTAATACTCTTAAATGTCTTTTTTCATTGTACTGTGTCAAAAAGAAAAAAAGCCATTCGCAACTGTTTTCTGATTTTTTATATAAACCCTGTATACATAAGCTCAATACAAAAATAGATGAATGTGCCAGAGCCCATTGTCATGCTGGGGAAACCAGAGACCACATACTTGCAAACTGTACAAAGGGCGGAATACCCTTCCCGCCTGAAAATAGTTATCAATAAAAACGATTGTTGGAAGAAGAACACCTTTACTATATTGAACTTTTGGAAATGGGAAACAGCAAAGTTTTTAATTAACGTGTCAGACACTCACTATGTAGAAATTAAACAAGCCAAATGGTGAGAGTTCCTAATACAACTTGGGTGGTACGCCAATTGTGATTATCCCATTCCAGTGGCAAAAATATTTAATAGGTTTATTTGAGTTTTCTGCACACGTTTGCATAAATTGAAGATACACAACGCTCACAGACAGAAATATATAGACGAAACTTATAATGGCATCCCATTGCATATTATTATGTACATCCATTTTTTTTAATTACTTTATTTAGAACGTGGCCCAACATACTGGCTTTCGGGTTCGAAATATTACACTGACGGGAGATAGTGTGACAGTTTCACATTCTTCACTCCGGAGTCCGGATATAAAATTTATCTATACATTTATTTTTCTGCAGCGCAGACAAATCTTTTGCTGGTTCTATTCTGATAATAACATACGTATGCTTGTGCACTATGATTGTGGGAGTCGGGGTGGTATGAAGTTGATGTCACCAAACTACCAAGGTACTAGATATGCATATTATATTAGATCAGTCAAAACTGCTTACGATCCATCGTACATTGTAATAAATAAATAGTGAGTGCCTAGTGCCTAAAGATATATTTATGTATGTATAACATATTATGTATGCATGCGCCTATATCCTATAAGTAACAGTTTAAGACTAATTCTTGGAGACTTAGAAAGAATATCGCAAAGATTACCAACACTTTACCGAGCATGATCTTTTGTATAACTGACACGATTCACATTCCAGCCCATCCCCCTGACACCTTTCTCTCACCCCACATCCCGTTTTTATGTCCAGAAAACCTCCAGATGGGAACCTATGCTATCATTGTTTCCGCAGTGTCTTCTTTCCTTCTTCACTTTTCTATTGTCCTTGCAGAAGATTTTATTGCCTGCCTGTCTTACACTGATAAATGGACTTCAAACTGGTAAAGTTTCTTGCTTTGTCTCGCACAAGTGGCAGAAAGGTCCAAAGCCAAGTAGGAGGGCTGAAGAAAAAATCAGCATTGTCCTGCATCCTTCATAAAATCATAAAATTTCTATCCCGCACGGATCAACCAAACAACTATACAGACCTATTTTATGGACTGGGTACAGAAAACTTGCTTAACCTCCCAACAAATGGAAAAAATTCGACGTGGGATCTCATCCCAGAAAAGATCATAAATGAATCAAAAGAAAGAATCAATGAAATATGGACACTGGAGATGAATTACTGACTCTAACGTATGTGCATCACACGAAAGTCCAGCAGCAGATTTCTTGATCCTTCTTTCCCTCCTGGACAAACTCAAAACCCCACCCACATTTGTGCCTCCAACATCGTGCCATTTACGGGATTATATTGGTCTAATAAATTAGCCTCCACAGGAAATCGGTCTAAATTTGTGCAAATAAGCTAATCTTACATGGATCTGCAACGAAAGCTAGAATCTATTTACTCTCAGGTTCATATTTACATGTTCTAATTAAGGCAACCAAAGACCAGATTGCACCCGTATCACACATCCTATTATGGTTTTCTAAAAAGGAAAAGTCTGTCCAGCAATACTTGACTAAAACAACATTGTACGACTGGTTGCAAAGCTACCATGCCCCTGCAAAGCACAGTTAGCATTTCCAGTACCCGTCCCTTCCAAGCTGTGAAAGAGGCTGGTACATGTTTGGGAGGCTCGTAATTTATGGCCTGAAAAAGAAAGCTGACATGGGAAAGACTATGTAGGTGGGGGAAAGGGAATAGGCAATGTGTAAACACTAAAGAATTTTGAGAAGGAAACTATAAAGAATGGTGTCCATAAGGGATTTTGAGACCTCCTGCTAAAGAAGGAGTAACTTCTGTAAATGCGATGATTACTGTGATTATACGCACTTTGCTCACAAGTCCTTATACATTATAGCTTATTCCTTTATTTTTAAAATCTGGTCCAGAAAAAAGTCACCACCTTTCCATTTACGTCTCACCAAACCAGTAGCTGCTACCACTTACAAAAATTTCGTAAACGACCGAACATTATAATCCGTGTCTGATTTCAATTAGGACTGATTAAAGACTGAAATAATAAACTCTTGCAATTAACACATCGTTCCGGGTGTATCTATATAGACAAGACATGGTTGGTTGAACACGTTATAAATGAAGCATATGTCATAATCATAACAATATAAAGCTCGCGTGCCCACGTCATTTATTAAGGCCTTTGCCACGCCTGTCATTAATCCTATTACCTACGCACCTTCTCCCATTATTTATAGTCCGTTACGCAGTACCCTTCCGATTTCTGACTTTGGCCATCGCTATCCTGTAATTAAATGCTAAGAAACAGAACAGTGACATATAAAAGGGGACTCTCGGAGAAATTGTACTTGTCTTAATCAATTGATTTACTGTTTTAACTCTCTTGGTGACTTACATATGCAGTTGAATGTATGTATTCAACTGCAAGACATCATAATCATAACTATAGAAGTTTCTCCTAAATTCTCAAACTGATGCTAGCAACATGCACGCATACATTCTTGAAGTCAAAAATAGTAGAAGACAGTAAACACTAAACACGTGTGCCATAATAATTCAATGGATAAACTAATTATTCAGCTAGTACGAACAGACCGGTTAATGCTCAACAATATAATAAACAGAAAAAATAGACTCACTGTACTGCAGTACAACATTAAGCAGAGTTTAGAATACGTGATTGGCTAAACCTCAAGTATCTGGATGAATGATGAATCAAAATAAAAACTATTTCCCAAACAAATCCGACTGGCTCCTTATTCTTTTTAAAATACACATGGAACCAAACTAATTCAGTCAATCAAGATACATCCAATATTCTGACAAAATCAAGACAACTCACCAAAATACTGTTCTCGCCCACTGCGCCTTCAGCTCCGATTTTAAAATATTAAGGAACCGGCGATAAAAACAAATAACTCTGTGGTCACTTTAAAATCTCAAAATGATATCCTTAATCCTTGCCACTTAATACGGATTAGTAAATGTCAATTTCCTCATATGTTGTCTCCGACGCAACAGGTACTCCAGAGCGAAGACACTTGAAGAATTACAATCAAATTGTTCCAAATCCTTTTCACAGGAATATTACACACTTAAAAATGTGTTCAAAGGTTAACAGCAAATCAATCAATTTCACCAAAGTGTGTGTACAAAGTGGAATCACCGTTGAAACTACCACTTGAACCACGTTTCCGGTCCCGGCTTCTGAAAATGGGCTGACACAATAACTAAACGACAATTCAAAAGTTCCTTAATTATGAGAATTTCACCGTATTTCCAAAATAATGGCATTAATTAGAGTAATAACTGTTCCTGTAGAACGTGAGAATATGGACAAGAAATTGTGAAATAAATAAACAAAAAAAACGGTGGGCACTTGATAAATGTGTTTAAGGGAAAACCCTCGAAAAGGTAGCCTTGTGTTTAGTGGACGGCGTACTAGCACGGGAACATCAACCCTCGACGAGGGCCAGTTTCTAACTGAAGGTTAGCTCTGGCCGTGTCCACACTTTTTAAGCTCCCAAACGCATTTCCTTTACACGCACACACAACTAATACACGGAGCAAAAGCGGGCCAAGTGCTTTCTTAAGGAAATCTGGCCATGGACTGAAGGAAAAGTGCTACATGGCTAAGCTCTTTCCCATTTCCCTCGTCCACTCGTCTCTTCCAAATGAAATCCACAACAAATCTTCTCCATGAGCCTTAAAAACAACATTTCCTAATGCACATGGACAAGTCCTCAGGAAAAAGGAAGCAAAAGGGCCCACACATATTTTCTCCAGTGTGTCAAAATGTCTTCTTCAAAAACAAAGGTCGTATGACTTTTCCTTTTTCCTCCCTTGATAATATCCTCTGTCCCTTCCATCCATCATTTTCTTCAGTAATGTCCTTTTAACTTTGATCATTAACTACACGCTTTTTAGCTTAAAGCAGTCAATGTATTTATTTTTATTACTTTGCACACTTGACTCACATTACATTAATTTAACAAACATTCCGTGAGAGTTTTTTCTGGGAATTAAGTAAACAAAACGTTGGCACCTTTTAAGCGTTGGGCGCCATTTTAAACGGCGCCTACACGCTTCCATGAGCATGCAAAAGGACTATTCATTTGCCTTTTAATTCGCGAATGCGTGCATTTATCTAGTGGATGAGTATCAGGAATTAGTTTTTTTAAGGAAATAACTCTACATTTAGGTAGGACATGGATAACCCCGGAGCCACAGGGTTAGTTACCGTATTATTATTTATTATATTATCTCACAATTTTACCACTTTACAGTGTCTACCGAGCAGACCACACTATGATTACTTTATTACCAAATGTTATTTTTATTGCTTCAAATGACTTCTGGCTTTGTTGTCGCACTAAACACCATTACGATAGGCAGGCATAAGCGTTCATGTGTATGATATAAATATCTATATACATACATAGGTATACATACATTTACAAAAGAGGTCCACTGTAAATTGAAATGTGAGTATGCAAATTAATTATTAGGCTGGTAAAAGCAACAGTGGTTTTTATTTAGACATTATTGGCTTCTCAAGTTAATGTGCTTTAGATAGCTCCAGAAGTATATTTAATTTTAAAATAACTCTAATTCCAAGCTAGTTTAGTGGATTGTGAACCAACTACTTCCTTACTGTCTTTTGAGATTTGAGATCATACAAAATACATATGTATATATGTCTACACTTATTTATGTTCATCTTTATACATAAGAAGAGAGGAAGTTGTGTGAAGAACAAGTGTCTGCGTGGGATCATCAGTGGGGAAATTTGGGCATTTCCTTCCTTTTCAGAGCGAGCACCTAAGGTTAGGATTGAAGTTGGCATTTTTACGACATGTCCTGTAAGTGGCAGTGACAGATTTGAAGAAAAACAAGTGGCGATTGTTCATTAAAATCAAGCTCACGCCGAGACACAATTATGTCGGATTTGGAGCTTTCCAGGTTTCCAGTGACGCTGTCTCTTCGTCCCCCACTTTCCAACTTCCCAAATCCACTACTTGTATATTAAAGCGTACATGTATAGAGGCTCTTTTATTTTTCAGAACCCTGCTGTGAAGTTCTTACAATGCATTTGTACAGGACGCAACCTATTGTCAAAACCTACGATTACTCGGGGCTCCGGAGACTAATTTCCTTTGTCTACACATTTGTCTTAAATAGAATCTTGTCTAAGCGGATTACTTTAAAGTCCCTTAATGCAGGACATTCTATCAATAGTATCAACATTCTACACTTTTCAAGACCATCAATCACATCGGGTTTCTTCCCTTTCTTATGCATTTGTGTGGACCATATTCAGGAGGAAGGCTTCTTCACATATTCCCTAGGTAATTAATTGGATGGGTAAGCCCATCAACCTAAATTCTTTTGGAATTCCAAGGATAATTACGCGAGGATAATCGCACCAAATGTCCATTAGAAAGCCATCAGTCAAGACCAGATGTATTTAATATGTAGATTTGTAGATGATAGCAGTAGGTACCATGGTTAGTAGTTGGCTTGCTCAGGATTTGTAAATTTTATTGCGTTAGAAAATGGACTGCACATTTAATTTCCGAGTTTTTAAATGTTTGATAACGCCAAAAAATCTGGAAATGGTGAACTTAATAAAGTAGTTCGTACATTATGCATACAAATTTATTTGGTATAGTTATGTGTACCACACGTATACATTTGCCAAGTTTGAAGTTTGTGTTTCATTTAAGCTGACATTTGTTAATGTTTGGAGGGAGGCAGCTGCACATGCATTCAGGTTACGTTTTAGCAGTGATTCTCGTGATTACCCAAAATCCGTGAAGAACGCTAGTTACGTTAACATTTTCTTTGTTCTTCCTTGAGAGTTTGCTTCAGTCTGCCAAAGATGTCTGCACACACCATTTCTTAACCTTGCTGAATAAATAATTTGGATGTTTTCTACTCGCTGTAAAAAAATTTATGGCTTACTATTTATGCAATTACTTTTGTAGTGTGTAGAAATAAATTGTTCATTTCCGCCGTGCATTTTTTTTTCTTGGGTCTAAAAAATGTGCCAATCAAATCATACAACATGAGAATTTTCATTCTAGAATTCACAATGAAGCATTTTTCCGCAGGAATATCATGTTAAAAGACGTTATAGTTGATTCGTCATTTGCATTTACTCCCAACGTTCCTACTATTTCCTGTGTCGTCCCATTAAAATTTTGAAGTGTCGCAGTAATTTCTTTATTGTATACATTTGCTAAGATCTAACTTGCTTTTATCTGATACGAAGTTGCTTTCAGATATCACAACCACGAGCAGAAATTGGCGTTGTTAAATAAGAAGTACTGTATAACTTACGTGTTTTGCCATTTTATTTTACAAGATTTATCAAACTTAAAATGAACGAAGGTTTTTTCGTTAATTGCATTATTAATTAATTTTAGAATATACTGTTGAATTAACAAAGTCGTAAATTTTGTCTTGTCGTCCCTATTAACACATGCATCGAAGTAACGACAACCACAGGTGAGAAAAATAACAAAATTAAATTGTTTTGAAGGACAGTCACAGCTTTCAGAATTAGTACCTCTGATACTGATTTGAGTGAACTCGTCATTTAGTGAACTGCGAATGCTCAGCCTTCAATCAAAACTATGGATGAACATAAATTTTGATAGGATTGTTTTATTCCGTAATGTTAAAGTTGCTAAAAAGTAGATAGCAAATTATTTCCATATCCATAATGTATTCTAATGCAGAAAACTTTTGGGAATTTTTTAAACATCTTCTCTGCAACCTGCAACATATTAACACACTAGGAAAAATCTCCAGTGGAGTACCTTCATTTTAAGAAAAAATCATTTTGAAAATTTTGGACGAACCACTTTGAACTTTGCCCTTCATTTAATAATGGGACATTTTTATGTTGAGACTCACTCTCTCTCTGGCTCGTGATTTTTTTTTTCAGTTATTTAATTTAATTCTTTCAGTTTCAATATTAATCGTTTTTGGTATATCTGCCCTCTCTAGCCCTCGTGTAAAAAATACTTCATGCCATGAAAATCTTCCGGTAAACACACCCCGTTAATTTGGAATCATTCGTCCATCGTCCACGTTTCCAAGTTTTAACAGTTCCAGTCTGTACGTCATTCCAATGCCCAGTTATATGACGTCCAGTAGGGAAAAAAATTAATTGAACAAAACAATCGCCAACAAAGCCCTATACTAAACTATAGGGAAAATCCTGATATTTGTTGCATATTTAAAAACAAGAATTTGTTAAAAACAAGTATTTGGTCTCATCCTGTAGTATGTGCCTTTAGCAGGTACGCAATAGGAAGAAAAACCCCAATGATGACTACATATTAGCATTACAAGAGCAACACTATATATTATACAGGAAACGAATATATACATCTTATATAACATAATATACGTATTTAATATTTTCTTTCATTGACTACAATTTAACGTCACACCACGACATTAGCACGTTCTCCATTGCCTTGTGTACGACAAACCTTTCACGCACAAAAAAACCTAAAAAAAACTTGTCCGTCAAAGGATTAAATATTTTTTGAAAACTCAAGATAACAAAAGCTTGCACATTTTTGTGGTAAAAAAATCTCCCTGTAACTGTCGAAACTCTATGTGATCACAATTAAGGTCAAATATTCAACCTCACTGCGTGATATGTCGAAAATATTTGCGGAGTAAATCCTTTAGCATAATAAAGGAAATCCTCGGGCCTTGAGCTTTGACCCTAAAACAGTTAATAGTTCTTAAGAAAAGCATTTGAATAAAAAATTAAATACAATTGTTACGTTCGCGGGGGGAGAAGCTTAATCTTAAAACCGCTTCTATCCTATGGATTTGTATATAGTGCAGTAGATCTTTTGACTTTGACAGGCTATATACTCGCGCCAAACTATAATCCGTTCAAAAATAATAATAAAAAATCTCTCGTCGTCCTCGTCGTAGTGGTCGTAGTGCAGACAGCAGGCTGACTCTTGTTTTGGTTGTGGAAATTGAAGCTAATTGTGATCAAATCAACTGTATTCCATCATTTTCCATAACCTTCAGTAATCTCATATTAATTTTATACGGTAGCTGGTCGTAATTGACAGTGAGAACTAAGACATTGTGCAATTCCTTTGAATTTAAGGTCATTTCTACTCCCACCATATGATATAGGTACTTACAGAGGCGAGTAGTAGAAAAGTAGGAGCTTGAGTTGAGAAGCTTGGGTAATCCCATGAAAGAATAAGAACACGTGTGTAAGTGAATTAACTGTTGGGCATTACGTTATGAGGTAATTGCAGAGGGGAAAAATGCTAAAATGGTGTAAACAATTTCATACAAAGGTAATTTCAGTTTTTTTTTTCTTCTACAATTCGAATACACGATTTACTTGATGCCTCATGCACAAATACAATCGGTAATATATATTTTTTGTGGGTAAAAGGGATTCTCGCGAAAGGACGTCACTAGTTCATGTGTCTTTAACGTGGCAGCAGATTACACAATTCATTTCATTCTGAATTTGATTTGGTTTTTACAGTAACAAATACAGTTGGTGGCTGAGGAACTGTGAGGCAGAAATATTTTACTTGCTGAAGGAACGATACCTATAGCTCCCGTTTGGTTGTAGATTTTGCGACACACTGGTCCCAAAGTGTTGAAACAATATTGAAGAATTTCGGTTGACGGTTATTCCAGAGCTTTCAGTACCAAACTACTTGCCAAAATGTCAGACGAAGTTGTGATCTTATCTGCTGTTCGAACTCCTATTGGTAAGAATTGTAACCGGCGTTGTTTATATTTAATATTTATATACATGTTGCTACCTTTTTTATATTGAATGTTTTGATTTTGAATAGAAACCAGACCATTGTATTGCACCTTTGCATTTTTCTTTTTCTTTTTAGGGAGTTTCAATGGAAGTATGTCAAGTGTTTCAGCGCATTCTCTTGGTGCAACTGTCATTAAGGAAGCGCTTATACGTGCCAACGTTAGCGTTGATGATGTGTCAGAAGTTATCATGGGTCAGGTAGAGCAAATTTTTATTTATACGAAAGTCACAGGGTGGACGTGGACATGAATTTTTTTATGAAACAAATCCATAAAGTTAATTAGTTATTATATTTTTCTAGACACTCACAGCTGGCCAGGGTCAAAATCCTGCCCGTCAAGCTGCTGTTTTAGCTGGTTTGCCAGTAACTACACCGGCAACAATTGTTAACATGCTTTGCGGCTCCGGATTAAAGTATGTCCCCTAATGTTGCCATTTTTTTTGTTGCTATATTTGACGAAGTCTGCGAAAATACTGCACAAATTAATGTAAATAATTTGTGTTGATTTGTGATCATTGGAACTATGTAGATCTGTAGTTCTTGGAGCACAATCTATAAAAACTGGAGACAATAAAGTTGTCGTAGCAGGAGGACAAGAATCAATGAGTAAGGCGGAACATTCAGTGCACCTCAGAGGTGGCGTGAAGATGGGGTCAGCGGAGTTAATAGACACAATGCTGAAGGATGGTTTAACTGACGCTTTCAGTGATGTTCATATGGGTATTACAGGTAAATGTGGTTAAATGCATTTTCAGAGCAACAGTGTCAATTACTAATTGGCAGCTTCAAACTAGGATCACATTCGGACAACTTGATGTGTACGAATTAAAGTAATAATCTGCATTTAAATATGTAACGTTAGCCGAAAACATTGCAAAGCAGTGGGAAATCAGCAGGGAAGAGCAAGACCAATTTGCTTTGGCGTCACAGCAAAAGGCTGCAGTAGCTCAGAAAAACGATCTTTTTAAGGAAGAGATAGTTCCAGTGACCATTCCAGGAAGGAAAGTAGTTACTGTAAGTGTTGATGAATATCCTCGAAATGACGCGACAATTGAGAGCTTAAGAGCAATGCGTCCTTACTTTCTTCGGGATGGCACTGGAACTGTGACTCCAGGAAATGCCAGTGGAATCAACGATGGCGCTGCTGCACTCGTATTAGCTTCCAAGTCAGCAGCCTCTGCTCAAAATTTAAAACCCTTAGCTCGAATTGTGTCTTACGCTTACGTTGGAGTTGAGCCAAAAATTATGGGAACTGGCCCGATTCCCGCCGTTAAGGCTGCTGTAAGATTTGAGAATTGTTTTTCGATTACGTATCTTTAAACGGTGTTTTTGGTCATTTCTTTTTTAAATATTAGGATTGTATGTGTTTGTGTAGCTACAAAAAGCCGGATGGACCATTGACGAAGTCGACTACTTCGAATTAAACGAAGCTTTTGCCTCCCAGTCGATTGCAGTGGTCAAAGAATTAAGAATACCTGCCGAAAAGGTTAACAGGAATGGTGGAGCTATTGCTTTGGGACACCCCATCGGCGCTTCGGGAGCAAGAGTCTTAGTCACTCTTATCAGTGTTCTGAAACAGGCTGAGAAAAAGAAAGGTGTAGCTGCCCTTTGTGTTGGAGGAGGACAAGGCATTGCTATATGTATTGAGCTACTTTGATACAGCATTTTGATCTGAAAATGATTGAATTTTACGCGATACTTAAGTTAGTTTTAAACAATCATAAACTGTGGGGTACAAACGTCAAAGATACTGAGTTTAAAAAAGGGTTTTGACAAAGTACAAAACGATGAGTTTTGTATTTATTTGTCTGTATAGCTGAATAGCTTTAATGTGATAGGGGGAATGAATCTCTGGTTTGTGGGAACAAAGAAAAGAACAATAAAAAGTTTGATCATTGTAAATGAAATCATCATTATTATTATAATATTTTATTCGTACGTCAATAACATAATTATTATAATATTTTATTCATACGTCAATAAATTACATAATTATTTATTAGTATTTATTTAACGGAGGTAGTGTCGAAGAATATTCGGCACAGTTAGCAGTGAGTACTTGTATATGGATTAAATACAATGAAATTAAAAAGTACACTTGTTAGGCGTTATTCTGATTTTGGCAGGATATACTCGATATCAACTGCCTAACTAGGACATTTCTACAACCGGATACCATTAAAAATGCTTAACAGCCTGGTACAACAGGCGAAAATTCTTTTTTGGGCTCTACTAATTTATGCCGCACCAGAAAAGATGACACGGACTCCACAACATCCTCTGGGGAATCCTCATGAACAGCATGACCCACGTTTGAAATGACATGCATTTGAAATTTTCCTTGCATTTGGCCGACTGTAAGATCCCTGTCCAATCTGTCTACGCCAGCAAGCATCAACAACTTTGGGCACTGAAGCGACAAAAACCTTAAAGGAAGAGACAAAGCCTTAAGTTCTTACGCCCGTGATACAGTTACATAGAGAAAAAGCAAAATTATTACTCCAGTTGGGAGAAACTTACTTTGTCGACATTCCTTTAAACCATCCTTGCCAAAACGGTTCAGTCTTGTGAAGGTCTATTCGCCAAGTGTAACTCTCCGTCTAAATGCCATCAAATACATTTTTGCAAATCTCGACTCGCAGTAAACCGAAAATGAGATTGTGATACCTACAGGAATAGGGGGCGGCGAGGGTTCCTCAAATTGATTTTGTTCTGCAGGTGCCTCGGCTCCTTCTTGTTCCTCCATTATAACGTCTGTGCGTAAAACTGGTGCCGCATGAACCTCTTCATTTGCGTGTACATCATCGGGAACCAGCGCTTGGGGTGTTGTACTACTGCCTGGGGAAGCCACATGTAAAGTTGCAGGTTCGTTTGATTCTATTACCTTTAATTGACCTGGTACAGAAACACGAGCAGAGTCCCGGTTTTTGATGACGCCCGATTTTATCCTACAAAACAAATAATATCATGTGATTTCGAACTCGCTTGCCAAAAACTGGAACTAGCAAAATAAAACACAGAAGATGTATTTGCAAAAAAACTAAAAAGCAACGATGATGTTATCAATTTAACGTTTTGAAGGGGGGGGGGAATCATTCTTACGCCCACTCAATGGCCCGTGTTAATGTAGGAAAGCTTTTCGGTCTTTGCTTGAGAACTGCGTGCATAGTTGACAAGGATTCCATTGCTGAACCTTCAACCACGTCTATAACCGTTACAGCCACTATATTGAACTCCTGGTTTTGCAAAACTTTTTGTGAGGTTTGAACGGCTAAAGCACCTCCAAGTGAATGGCCTATAATGATTACCGGGTTGTTTTGAAATCTCAACTCTTTCATCACATCCAATATATCACTGAAAAAAAAACATTAGCATGGGTAAATAAATCATTGGGCAACAACAATTAGCTCTATAGCACGAGGATTCAAATTAATTACTTCGACATGGTCTCGGCGGACAAATCATCATCATGGGTTGTTACAGTTTCTCCATGCCCTCTCAAATCAATTGCGATAACCTGTACGTTAATATAAGAACTTAAAGTATTGGCCATGACTGCCCAAGTCAACCCTGAGAACCCTCCGCCATGCAGTAAGACAACAACTGGAATTCCTGGTGAAGTTTCAGGCAAAACCGAGTAAACACAGAACTTGTTTTCTCCCACCGTGACAAACATTTTTTTCTCGAAATACTGCGACCAATGAGTTGGCGTGAAATCCGGAGGTTGCCGGTTTCGCCCAAACCCACTAAAATAAATACATTGTATACGTAGTAAAGAAATATGCAAATCCATTATAAAATGAAGTACAAAATTTAATTTGTGGCATGTGCCATTACCCAGCGGCATTTCTTGGTGGTAAAGCATATCCAGCTAATGTGGATCTGAGAACAGACTTTTGTAGAGATGACATCTTTCTGTTTATGCAAATATACAAGAGGACAATTGAGCTATCTTTTACACCCCCGATCCAATCATCTAGAAACCACACAAAACAAATGGTCACAAACACGATAATTCATTACAAAAATATACAGTAAGTACATGCAGCAATAAGTATTCCATTGTTTTGTTAAATGATCATGCAATATTTCCCCTTATCGTCCTTACTCGGCAAGAAACATCGGGTTCTTTCAGATAGACGGTGGTAGCAAAAGATCAAAACAAATATTCAGATTGCTATCCGAGACGACGAAATTATCTGAGTGGCATAAGCTTCTTCAAAATGACTACAAAGTACTATTCCATTGTATTTATATCATATGTAAGTAATACAAAAACAACTTGAGCAAATGTACCGCTAACAATTTGACAGTACCCCGTACCGTACCCCCGCAGAACTTGTCCACGTTAACCTAATTACATCTACCCCTTAACCCATTTATTACCAGAATACTACTGGCTTTATTAGAAATATATGATGAAAAAGTGGAAAGCACAAAACCTCTTTTTCCTCGCCTGTCCAAAAATGTAAGCTATTGGTTACTGCAAATAATTCCTGAAGCACGGAACCGCACAGCCAATTAATTAGCTTGATTTCCCTTTGAAAAACAATGAATTTACAAAGGAAACTGGGACGAGTCAACAATCAAATCAATTTTACTAGCTACTAGCTATGACGGGGAATATCGAAGGACTTATTCTGATTGTATTAGTCCAGCCGTAGCCACAACCCTTTTCGTTGTAAAAAATAAAATGAGTAAAACATGACCGAGTTACAAGAAAAAGTCTATCAAATAAAAACTTATTTCGTTTCGACAGATTTAAAAGATGTCCAAAGTTTGTATTTTGCTGGGACTGAAGCAGGAGGGAAAAGCACATTTGCCAAGAATATCTTGCCCAAGCATTTC
This sequence comes from Disparrhopalites patrizii, assembly GCA_034698585.1. Lineage (NCBI taxonomy): Eukaryota > Metazoa > Arthropoda > Collembola > Symphypleona > Sminthuridae > Disparrhopalites > Disparrhopalites patrizii. Next base: position 21,623 of record JAQGBT010002348.1, read on the forward strand.
TCATCCCACAGCCGTTTACACTCCACACACAACTGCAAACTGCAAGTTTGACTTGACTTTACTCTTTACTGACTTTACATTTACTGTATCGATTATTGATATAAATATGACGATATCCGTCATATTAATTTCTTTAATAAACGTGTGTATGTTTTCGGTAGAGTCCGTTCAGAAGTTATCTCGCGTGAAAGAAGCTTTCATACTATTTAAATGGCACTTGAACATTGATGGTTGGGTGTACCACATTTATGTTCATTATACCACATTTATACCACATTCATTAAGCATGAGTCATGTAATTTTAAGCACAATTTCAATTGCCGTACTGGGTTATGAATAAGGTTAAGCAATAAAGCAATGCCCACACCGAAAGTATTGAATCTGTGTTGTGTGTATCTTCGGGTTTGATGCTAAACGGATTTTTCTTACGGATACTAACAAATGCTAGCACAACCAACAGGGATAGGGGATAGCATAGTTTTACGGGACCTATATGTATGTTGCTGTAATTGTGACAAGTCTGATAAAAGTATGCTACCAATGAATGATAAAAGGGAGTATGTATTTGTATTGAGGATTATCCTTCTTAATGGTACCAAGAAATGTGCGAAGTTTGCGCGTTCAGCATACAAATTAATCGGACTGGCATGCCATTTGACAATACAAATACATACATCATTTTACATGCGTGGAATAGAGCGTATGCATACGGAGGAATGTTAAAAGGCTGCATGATATCACGTCTGGTTGTGTTAGTAATTGTCAGTATCCACCGAAAAATAAGTTTAGCATACGAGCAGAAACACATACGTACAATGCTTTCGGCGGTGGTATGTCCAGTGTCAATTCTGAAATCCGAGATTGTGATATTCAAAAATTTGTGAATTTTGCCCATGCCCATACCCGCGTAACACGGGAGGAATGTGGAGGATCTGGTCGGGAGGAGCTCTTTTATGTCTGATATAGCAGCGTCCCCCCCCCAGAGGGATTCTCCTCGAAACAATGCCTCCGGTTTAGTCTTATGTATATTTGCATGGGGGATTTATGGGGCTGCAATCGCGGAGTATTCTGTCAACGAGCATACTGGAGAACTCTCTAGTATCCCTTCCACAGTAACTCTATCCTCCCAGAAGAGTATGGGAATGATTCTCCCAGAAGAATCACTTAACGGGGGATCCGATATAGCTGCGTTTGGATCCCTCCACGTACTTCCATGATCCTCCGCGTTGTCCTCCCGTTTTACGCGGGTTACGCTTGTAGTATCTGCTTTAGCGATTACTGTTTTGCGAGAAATTGGGAGCGGAGGGCTAATTTGACTCAAAAAAATTATTCGTTAGGGAGAAATATTTAATTCTAATCACTAATAGTCAGCTATTAGCGAGAACTACTAAGGAGAAGCAAAATGAAGTCGACCTTTTAAAAATGTTATTCATCATAGAACAGACGCGGAAAGATTTCAAAGGTGATCGCTCGTGCCAGCATTTGTTTGCGCTATTGTTATTATTTTTATTTATTTATATAGGATAAGGAAACTAAAACTACGGAACAGAGTATAGTCCATTGACAGGACACATTTGTTTCCTGTGGTGGGACCGGAGCGTGGCTTCCTTTTTCCTTGAACGCTTTCTCTTTACCTTATTCACAACCGATAAAATTCCGATCTCCTCCAGAAATGTATAGAACCGTCTCCTGTGTAAATAGGTAATGTCTTTCCCTATTGATCTTCTTATAAAAACATAATATATGTATACATATATACATAAACGTATGTACGAAATATTTTGATTGACCAAAGAGACTTGGTCAAGTGTACCCGAAAGAAAGGGGATGTCGGAACGAATGGAAACTTTTTCCAGAAAATTCTTGCTCTATGCTCATGGACAGCAATCACAGGACTCTGGATGAACTAACAAATCTTTCGCGCTCAAGCCATTCTGGACTTTGACTCGTAGGGATTTTGGTTTGTAGTATTTAGAAGATAAAATTTAGAAGAAAAAAATCTTTTCTAAACAGTATTCTGTCATTATTATAGAATTCAGTTATTGCAAATGCATATAATATAGATTGCTACAACTTAAATTTTTATATGTAAGTGCATATTTCATTATACGTTTTGATGTTGTGTGTTGATTCACAACCAGGAGCAATTACACTATGATTTAGGAGCGTTTCATTTGTGAATTGGGACTGCTTGGAGATGATCGTATTTTTCGTTTAGCATTTTTTTTAACAATTTATCGCAGACCGGCCAGGGAGCTGGTACATATTACGTCATCCTTTTTCCGGGTCAAAGGGACTGACTGACGCCTATGGTGATGACAGAATAGCATTGCGGTAAACGGAGGGACTGACTGACCCCGATTGATGCCGTAATATGTACTACTTCCCCTGAGGCTCATTGTATGTTGAGGAAAATTCTCCTATATTAATGCGATTGTCTCATCCTCTGCTAGTACATCTCAGGACTTCGTCTTGTTCGTATACATACATGCCCGGCTGCCCCTTCATTTTCATCTCGTTTTTCCCTCCATTATCCCCAATTTTCTGAACCCCCGAATGATTTTCACTTCATGTGTGATTTCGTTTCTCCGGTGCGGGAGAAGTACGTTTTTCTGGAATTTTGAAATTCGAAGACGTTTATGGTACAACTGAAACGAAGTTCCAGGTTTCCGGTAAAGCGTCATGTCTGTAAAAGATAAGTAAAAAAACTTATTTTTTTACACTTTAATCTTTTATATTAAGATTTTTCTCTTTATGATTTAAAATCCCTAATATATAAATGTAACTTCCTAAAATCCTCAAATAATGTGTAAAACAAAATTATTGTAGTTTTTTCGTTTTCAATTCCAAGAATGATGAAATTATTATTGGTCCGCGACTGTGATAGAAATAAAATGAAACTTTGTTGCGTTGTTTACAGGTTCCAGTGTCACTGTTCGTGGTAGATAATACGGTTAAAAATAAAAAACAATGGTTATTCTGTTACCACGAATAGTGTCACACAGACTGATTATTATTATTACTGGTTTTATTCATCTCATTTCATGTTTACACAAGAAGGACACAGATATATCCATTTTCGAGTG
>JAQGBT010002349.1:0-24704 GCA_034698585.1 Disparrhopalites patrizii
AGAGAAAGTAAAAGAGAAAGTAAGAGAGAAATCCAGAGAAAGTAAAAGAGAAAGTAAGAGAGAAATCCAGAGAAAGTAAAAGAGAAAGTAAGAGAGAAATCCAGAGAAAGTCAGAGAAAACCCAAGAAAAAGTAACCGATAAAATAAGAGATGGTACGACATACAGCAAGGGGGAGGCAAGATTCAAAGCAAGAGAGAGATAATACGAGAGAAAGGAAGGGAGAAAGTAAGAGGCAAAGCTGAGAGTAATAGAGTGAGAGAGCGAGAGAGAGAGAGAGCAAGAAAAATCCGAGAGATCGGGAAAATGGAGCAAGAAGTAAGGAGTTAAAAAACGAGATAAAATAGCACCAATCTAAATGTAAGCTAGATGAGACTGAGTTAGCAGGGAAGAAATACACGGAAAAGAGCAAGCGAGAAAAGTAACATAAAGAATGCAAGAGACAAGTTAACACTATAGAAAAGAAAAGATACATATAGTAATATATACAGAGAAGCATAAGTGAGAGAGAAAATACTTGGGACAGAAATAGACTGGAGTAAGAAGAAAAGTTTTGAACCCGCGGAAGTGCAATCGCGTCACGTGTGGTTAAAAAAACGAGGGAGAGAGAAGGAATTCAAGGCTATGAAATCCTCACGTGGTTGCCGAGGATATAATGTTGGTGGTGAGATAAAGTGGAGCAAAAGCCGGGTAGCCGTAGAATGAAGTGAGTTGGAGAGCTCCAGTGAATTAACGACAGGGGATTTATTTGCATATAATTTACGATTATGAGACTACATGATTAAGCCAAAGTCCGCTTATAGTGATCTTCTTTGTTGAGGGCACTATACTGAGATCTCTCCCATGATATCCCATGTGTATTTGTCCTGTCCCTTTTACAATGACAAGGGGAATAATTGTGGTAATAATATCATCTTCACTTTGTGTACGGCCGGTGAGGGGGAGAATATCGTATAATCCAGAGAGATTATATCCATATCCCGGTTATTGTTACGTGAAACTTTTGGGAAATGTATCCCCCTGAGGTAAATATTGGTCTTAAAAGGTGATTTGAGAACTTGGAGATGGAGGGCTTGGAGGGACACGGCCTATTATGATGATACCTATATATGTATATTAGCCATTAGGCTATACAGGGGACCCACTCTGATTATATACAATGATAGTGATAGTACTTTAACATTAGAGCCAGTCAATTTGTGTCCGTTCAGGCTCACTAAATACCTTGTCAGACTTTGGATGACTGGAAAAGTTGGTAATTTGATTTAGCCCCATTTTTTTTAAACTTGTAAATAGGCACTTGGAGATGATATTTATGAACTTCTTCCAATGACCAATATTGTGATTCCCTTTGTTTCAGTATGGATTATTTCTTAGTATTTTTATTCCCTTTTTATATTCTCATTTGAGCTTACGTGTGAGAAGGAGTCAAAGGGAATTATCCACTTTTCAGCTAAATCAGCCACCCTCCTCCGTGATTCTGTCCAATGCTCTTTTTTTGTTATTTGGCTTTTCCTGCTCATTCAACCATTTTTGCTCCGTTTTTCCCTCTCTCCCATCTCTTTCTCTCTGTCCTCTGAGCCGACTCCAATATTCTCTCTTGTCTCCGTTACCTCATTTATTTTTCCCCCTCTTTTTTTTCGGCTTCCTTTCACTAATCCCTTCTTTTCCTCCTCGGCTTTTTCACTCTATCAGGCTTCTTCCTTTTAGCGGGAGAGGAAGACCAAAGAGCTTTTTTTGGGGGGTTGAGCCCTCCCAAAATATATAGGGGTGTACATATCTACAGAGTCCCTGACCGGTCTTTCCTCATTTAATACCGTATAATCTGATTGGGGATCCGGCAGCTTCACAACATTGTCAACATTGTCCTGAACGCACATTTGTATACACACACATACACAGGCCCTCTTTGTTCTTCCCTCTCTGTTGCTTCCCTTGACTTTCTCCACAGCCCGTCAGATTAATTCAGGAATCTCGCCATGGAATAAACATTTCTATTGTACTGGAAATATTTCACGTTTTTCTTTTTTGAGGAATTGAAAACATAAATCTGGAAGTTAAACTTGTGTACATAGGGACGGCAAAATGTGGAATACTTTGATATCAAATCAGACCTTTTTGAATCGAAATGATCTCTCCTGCCACAGAAATGAAATCAAGCGATCCAAAGCTTTATTTCTCCACGTCAGATGTGCTTTGAAATAATTCGTAGAGGAAGCAATAGCCAGGGGATATTTGTGTATCTGACGTATACCCACAGAATTTCTTGGAAGGTCCGAGACCTTTGAAGAATTACGGGGTCTATCAATAGTACAGTTTGGCGGTGGTGGAATATTTTTTTTCCTATCCACAAAATCCCAATCCCCTCCACTACAAAAGACTTGAAAGAAAGTATTTTTTTTTATTCCTTTTACTGGTGCATTTATATTTATTTGCATCCTGCTCGAGGCAAAAGGGTTTGGATTACTTTTTTGAGGGGGAAGAGAGCCCCGTCCTTTTTTTTATTTACTTTTCAAGAAGAACGGGTAGGAGGCACGGGTGAGTAGGAATTGAAAATTTAACAATTTCCTTTTTGCGCCTTCACGCTCCCAGTGTTTTCTTTCTCTTTCTTCCTTGTCTTGTCCTCCTGGAGGATGTGTACGGTCCCATTATGGACCCGCACACACACAAAGGGCTTTTCCAACACTTTTCTCACCCGATGACATATACGGGGAAGTTTATCTACTTATGATTCTCCTGTCCAGTTTTTTTTTTCTGTGGTTGTTGCTGGAGCAAATATGTACATTCTCCTTGGGTTTACTTTCCTTGTTATTTTTTGTTTTCCCTATCTCACCACCAACTCTTTTGGCACAACCCCGACACTTCCACTTCCTTGAGCACACACACTCTCTGAGGATGAGGAGCGTGTGCTAGTTTTTGAAAGTGTTTGGAAACAAGAAGTAGTCGTCAGTCGCCGTGAGAAGACATTATAAAAACAAAAGAATTGAATTCTCTCTTCATCTCTTATTGTTTCAACGGCTTCAAAACATTGCTACTGGCTCTGGAGGAGTGATGCTAAAGAAATATGTATACTCCTCAAACACACATTAGCTATACATATACATTACATACATTTGTACACCAAAATTGTCTTTTCTTCACCCAAAAACTCCTTTTTCAAATATACTACTTTCACCCGAAAAGATCAAGAGCCCTTGGCTCGTTACAAGGAAATAGAAGAATTCTAAATTCATCTCATTTCCACCCATTCTGAGGCCGTTTTCCATTATTTCCCCCTTTTTACCTCCGTATATACTCGGGAAGGAGGGGAAAAAATTACGGAGAAAGGTCTGTAAAAAGAATAGCAGGGAGGAAATGACAAGTTGTTACTTTTGTTCTTTCTCGTCCTTCCCTCTTTAATTGCTCACGTTGGCAGCCATGGCACTCGGAAGTATGGTGGCCCTCGTAAATTTTTATTAATTTCCTCTCTCATGCCCTCCTCCTGACTGTTTTTCTCTCCTTTTCTCTTCCCAATTTCGAAAAAGAACTTCCTTTTCTTCCTACCTTTTCTCACTCTTTCTCCTAGTACTTTAGTTAAACTGCGGAGACTGAGGGAAAGCTGGGAATGGAACGAAAAAGTCATAGAGAGAGAGAAAGAGAGAGAGAAATGTATAAACAAAAAGACGGCGAAACAACTTCTGTGTATACGTACACATAAAAGACTGTCGAATTCTAAACTTCCTTTGCAAGTTCAAAATTGAGGAACAAAAAGTTTTGTAATCTTTTCCTTCCACTGTATGAGCCCCGTGGCAATGCAATCTCTCTCTCTCTTTCTCTTTTTCTCTCTCTTTCTCTCTCTTTCACTCTCTTTCTCTCCATTTCTCTCTCTTTCTCTCTCTTTCACTCTCTTTCTCTCCATTTCTCTCTCTTTCTCTCCATTTCTCTCTCTTTCTCTCCCTTTCTCTCCCCTTCTCTCTCTTTCTCTTTCTTTCACTGTCTCGCTCTCTCTTTCCCTCTGTCTTCTACTCTCTCTTTCCCTCTCTCGTTCTCTCTCTCTTTCTGCATACAAACTTCTCTCGTTCATGGTGTGGGATAAATGGAAGGAACGAACTCTTGTCACTAAAAAGTCTAACTATTCTTCTCTCTCTCTCCGTTTCCCTCTATTTTGCTCCTATTATTAGCTTGTCAAGTGGTCGAAACTGTAAATAAAATCTGATTACTACTTCCCAACAGACTCTGCAAAATACATTTTACCAAGTGCTTAGCGTTATACTATGGCCAAAGGAGGGAGGGGTAAAGTAAAATAAAAATAAAAAGTTGACGTAATTGAGAGAGAAAATGTTGGAGTGAAATAGTGGAAGCTTTTTTTAGGGCAAAAACCATTTAGAAGCTTATTTTCTAAGAGTATTATGAGGCTGTTGATTGCCAGCGTTGATTAAACTTCGGAACTGTACTATACACTATGCTAAATTACATTTTGAAACGATGGAGAAATTGACTGGAATCCCCCTGGAGCTATAGGACATGGAGATAAAATGTCTCCTTTTTCAATGACATTAGCATAACTAAAGAGGACAAGGAGGATGGGAACGGGAATTTGGGTTGAATTTATGGCAACTTCCTCAAAGATGATGAAAATCCATTGGAGTTGATTCAAATCCTCTTAATTTCCTACCATCCAACAGATTGCCCCCGGTTAATTCCCAAATCTAGGGAGAAAGTCAATAGCCCCAAGTCCAAATTGAGCTCCAATTTCAATGAAATTCAAGAAGTTCGTTTTTTTTTCTTACCAAATTTTATTATTGACCAAAGTGACCAGATCAGTCTTCAATGCTATCCTGACCCCAGAGTTTGATGTGGTCCCCATTTGATTGCCTGTACCCATTTGATTCCCTCATAATACGACACCATTTGCTCACTTTCCCATTATTTTTCTTGTGGTAATTACTGCCCTTTTTCCCCTCCAGCTGCACCATCCCAGGACATGGTGGATGAATGAGTACAGACACAACACACTAATATGATCCAGGTTATTTCTTTCCCTTCAGGAAGAAGCAGGGCGGTGGGGGGGGCATGCAGCAGGGGACAGTTTCATTAGCTTTGTTCCAGAAGGGACTCTCAAGGATATTTCTACTAGTACAATTCCTAATTGGATGCTGTGGATAAAAGAAAGGAAGGAATTGTGAGGGGGGAGGGGGGTAAAAGCAGGGGAGTTTCCTACCCCCTCCCCCTCCCCCAATGGCTGTCATCACTCCCTCGAGGAGAGATTCATTGACACAAAAAAAGAAGGATAGATACCCTCCACATGTACATTACTTTGAAAAGGAAGGAGAGAATATAAATGGAAAAGGGAACTTTCTTTTTTTTTTTTTTGGTGGTTTTTTGGTGGCTCAAGGGGGCAAAAGGAGGGGATCTTGTATCTACATCAGAAGAGTATATAGTTTTTGCCCTTGTCCTTTCATTTTGCCGCCTTCGTTAATTTCATTGGCCGTAAAATGTCTTTTTGGATGGCTTTTAAGAGACACTCTAAAGACTGGGGAAAGGGATGGGGGAAAGAAGGGAAAAGAGCCAGTATCTTTATATACAGAGATATATGCAAGGGAAAGTTAAAAGGAAATGACCCAAAGGACCTTATACAGTGGGGAGGAGGAGGAGCAAAAAGAAACCGATTGTTAATTTATGAATGGATCCTACTCTTTCCCTCTCCTTTTGTATAGGTTTGCTCCGTCTGCAGTCGATATTTCAAGATTTATTGTTCAGCAACGACTCACTCCGCATTGATGTGGTCAAGCAAATCTCGAATGCCACGGAAGCTCTGCAAGTCCTTCGAGGGATTGAAAACAGAAATCGGTGAGGAATGTTTTGGATATATATATATATAATATATGGTATATATGTAGATATATACATATGTATTACTCTTGTAACACAGGGAAAGTATACTGTATATATAGAAGCATTATTTTTACTGCCTTAAAAGCCGTTGAACTTACTACTGTGCTCTTTGCACGTTGGGACAAACAAAGCCGGTGACAAATTCTTTACTGCCGTCCCAAAATTTATTGTTACTACATATGTACGGCGTACATAAGAGCTTACAAGATGTCTTGTCTCCATAGCTTCTTCCCCTTTCATTCTTCCCCTGTATATTTAGTACATACGTTTTGGCCTGGCTTTAACTCAATAAGTATGTGTAGGAGGGAGAAAACTATTCCATTGCCAGAGTTGTCACAGTGGTGAAAGTAGAGTGACATTTGAGAAGTACACGTGCACTCTCTGCTTTCTCCCCAAGCCCTTTCTATAACATGAATTTTCCCTCAGGACCAGATAAACCCAAGTAGGCTAATCTGGGGAGGAGATTTCCTGTTTAAAAATTTGTGACCATACTTCTCTATTTATATGTCCTTTTGAGCTCCTTTTTCTCTGCGTTTTTGTTCCTGACAGAGAAATGTAGCGGGGGGAATCTAAAGAATGTATGCACGTACCTTTTTATGTGGGATGACGAATTAGTTTTATTTGAAATGTATTTGTGTCTTGTGCAGTTGGTCGCCCAAATATGTGGTTCTGGATTGTCCAACGGAGCTTGCTCAGGATGTAGTTATCAAGCACGTTCAGGACGTGCACATGGGACGACGAACGTATCACTACCTTCTGTCGGGGCTGGTGAGTGTGTCATGACTGAGGTTGAAATGATTTTTTTTTTGAATTCTTGATATCTTACCTATGTAATCAAAGGATATTCCTGATTCTAAGGCCATGGATGAACCCTGGGAGTCATCCATTGTTGAGTATGGTGCAGTTAATGTCACGGGCTTCCGCGTCGTCAATCCAAATAAGCGCTATGTCCGCGACTTTCTCAAGAAATGGTCTCTGCTGGATGCCACCAACTTCCCGGGAGCTGGACGAAATTACATCTCCGTAAGCCTACCCAATATATGTATTCATGAGAATGTGTATATCCAATAAATGTCTCCCGATTTATCAAGCTCTTGTACATACGTCTATACTTCTAGATCAAAAGTGGGAAGGTCTAACTATTTCCTAGAATTTTTGTGTTTATCTGAAAACTCAATTTTAAAAAAAAACTCACACTTTTTTGTGAACAATACATTTTGTGGAGCAATATCAAATGGATGATAAACTTATATGGCCTTTATCAAGGATTTTAGCCATGCTGATGACAGAATTATTTATTCTTTTGTATAGTACAGTGATTACTTTTAAATGCTCTACTAATGTATCTACTACGGGAAAATTTTCAGGCAAACGCTGCTCTCATGTTTGACGCGATGAGTGTCCTAATTGAAGCTTTTGGAAGGATGTTGCGGAAAAAACCGGATATCCTACGACCAATGTATGGGAATGGCAATGGCCTCTTTCCCAGCAATGGAACAAGGGAAGTGTACTGTGGTATCGGGCCTAATTTCAAGGATAGTATTTCCCCCTTTGAAATGGGGGAAAGAATAGCCAAACATATTCGTAAGGTTCGTATAGTATTTGTCTTTTTCACAATCTTGTCCCCATAAAATATATTGTATGATAATAAGGCTTTTATTTCACCTTCTTCAAATCATATGTTTCCTTTTGGATCTGATTTACAGGCGGAGATCGAAGGCTTAACTGGCGATATTCGCTTCACGGAAGATGGTAGGAGAAAGAATTACACTGTTGATGTGATGGAAATGACCATTCACAGCGCCAAAGTTAAGGTGAGAAAATATTAATTAATCCCAGTACGCATCAGTTAATGTTAAAATAAGGAATTATTCATCACATCCTTTCTAGGTGTAATGAACCGTTTTCAAATGCCTGTATGACTCTAAAATCTATCAAATGTAGTCCGGTTTTTTTAACAGTAATTACATGTGATTTTTAGATTGGTGAATGGAGTGATACACATGCGTTCAAGGCCGTTCCCGCCAAATATGTGAGACCCCCGGCTTTTTCAGTTATACAGCGCAACCGGACTTATATCGTTACAACTATCATTGTGAGTAAATGCTACATTTAAATGTGTCCTGCATATATGATGATTTCGATGTATTCCCTTTGTCTTAAAGTATTTTGTATACAAAACTAATGGAGTGTGTACGCAAATGTAAACTCACAGGAGGAGCCTTTCATGATGCTCAAAACTGCGGAAAATGGAGAGGTGCTAGAAGGAAACGACAAGTACATTGGCTTCTGCAAGGACTTAGCTGATAAAATTGCTACGATGTTAGGAATTATCTGTAAGTACCAAATCATCAGCTTTGCTTTCTCCATCCAATATCATTCTGGTATGATTTATAAAAATACGGAAAGTCTGGTTTGGTAAGAGATTTGTTTGCCTTTGCCTGTAGATGAAATTCGGATTGTCAAAGATGGACATTATGGTGCTGACAACCACAACGGAGAATGGGATGGGATGGTTGGGGAGCTAATCAGGCGGGTAAGATTAAGAAAACATTATTTTTGGATCCACAAATAAAGGGTACAAGACCAAAAACAGAGTGCCTAAGTCTGTAAGGCAGAGATTTCCGGAGAAATGGGAAATAATTCCCATCTAAATGCATTCTAATGGAAAATGTGTTATAAGAATTAATTTCAAATTCCTTTGGCCTGGGAGAGATGCACCTAAAGGAATAAGAAACTGTTAAAACTGAAGACTATTATTAAAAATATTCCTGTTTTTTTTTTTCATTCTTCGAAATTTCGGAAAAGAGCCCTTTTAATTCTTTTTAAATATTTTTTTTAAATTATTATTATTACTAATAAATTGCAAATCATGCAAACACAAATGAATTTACAGGAAGCGGACATTGCTATTGCGGCATTAACAATCAGTTCGGAGAGAGAGAGGGTCATTGAGTTTTCCAAGCCTTTCATGTCCCTCGGAATCAGTATCATGGTTTATAAGCCGAAGAAAGCCGACCCGGGAGTTTTTAGCTTCATGAGTCCGCTCTCCCTGGAAATTTGGCTCTGTGTCTTCTTTGCTTATATTGGGGTAAGTTGCTACACGGAGAAACATGCGTGGTCTTGTCTTATAAGATACATAGATGTAATTGACATTTTCTGTTTGCATTTTTTTTTTTTTGGCTAGTAAAAAAAATACGTTGTTACAACAGCGTACAAATAAGGAATTTTAAACAATTCCTTATTTATGTATGATTTCAGGTCAGTATTGTCCTGTTCCTCGTGTCACGTTTCAACCCCACGGAGTGGAAGCTGGAAACGAATGGACTTATCAATCACGTGTCCGTGTCCAATGACCCCATGTGGTTCTCTTTAGCCGCACTCTTTCAGCAAGGAAGCGATATTTCACCAAGGTATACAAATGGGCTCGATGATATTTATGAATAATCTAAAAACAAAATCCACTCTTGCAGTATAATACCCGTGTGAACTTTATGCAAAATTATGCCATTTACCTTGCCAGATCGTGTATAAAAATCCACATAGATAATCCTTACGGTAATTGCCTTGCTGTTTAACCTGAAAACGGCACATGGTACACTTAAAGCCTTCGCACAAGCACAGGAATATAAAAAAATGCCATTGGCGAAAGTATTTTGTGAATGCTTTCACTGCATTATTGGAATGAGAGAAAGGAACATGTCCTCCAAAACTGAACGTTCAACGCCATCTTTTGAACAAGCTAATGCTTTAGCCGAACTTGCAACGTTTAAATGAACAGTCTCCAAAAACAGGGACAAAACTGACCTCAACTTTTGATTTTGTTTAATTCGTGTCGCTTTCCAGGGAGAAAGTGATTTTCCCCATTAGCTACCTTTGGAGAAGCTAATACATGTGGATTTTCCCAAATTATGAACTGCAGTTTACAATTCTCCTTGTGAACCCTTTGAGACCTTAACACATACAGATAGTTTTATAGCCTAACTTTGTATTTCCTGATAGATCAACAGCTGGAAGGATCGTGGGAAGCGTTTGGTGGTTCTTCACCCTAATCCTCATATCATCATACACCGCCAATTTCGCTGCCGTGCGAACAGTGAACCGGATGGTAACTCCAATTAATTCAGCCGAGGATTTGGCGGCTCAAACGGAAGTTGAATACGGGACGTTATCTTCGGGATCGACATGGAATTTCTTCCGAGTAATGAGATTTATATACACCATTTATTAAATTATTTGTGGAGCAAATTAGCATACATACCTATCCACATCCGATGGGAAAACACGTGCTTCTTTTTCTCGTTGGAAAGCTCCTTATTAATGATATCTAAATGATTGTGGTCCGCAGAAATCGCAAATAGGAGTTTATTCCAAAATGTGGGATTTCATGAAAAATCGAAAGCACGTCTTTGTCAAAACCTACGAAGGCGGAATTAGACGAGTACGAGAGAAGAAAGGTAGGACAATCGCTTCGAAATCCCTTTTTTGTTTTCATGTGCTGAACGTTTTGTTTTGCTTTAGAAGGGCATGTGGTAATTATAAATAAACATGTATAATTATAAATAATTTTAATTCTATGTATTTATCCTTAATTCTTCTTTGCAGGAAAATATGCGTTGCTGATAGAGTCACCCAAAAACGATTATACGAACGAGAGGAAGCCCTGTGATACGATGAAGGTTGGTCGTAATCTGGATGCTAAGGGCTTTGGTGTGGCAACTCCACTTGGTTCTCCGCTTAAGTAAGCAATCTTTCATGGTTTCATTATTGCAAAAAATATTTAATTTTTTTAAAATTAAAAAAATAGAATTACAATTAAACATAAATTAACCATTAAAAAATAGAATTATATGTTTACTTTCCAAATTTAAATTTCCAGGCAACAGATAAATTTGGCTGTATTAAGTATGAAAGAAAGTGGGACGTTGATGCAGCTTCAGAACAAGTGGTGGATGGAAAGGAGTGAATGTCCAAGGAATTCCATGGATGCAAATGAATCGGACGATGAGCTTTCATTGAATAGTTTAGCCGGTATCTTCTACATTCTCATAGCAGGGTTGATCATTGCCCTCTGCGTAGCTCTCTTCGAATTTTGTTACATTTCCAGTAAAGAGGCGAAAAAATGCCAGGTGAGAGACATCTCTTTATTGTTCATTCCTGTATGTTAATTTTTCTAGTATGTTCTGGTAACTTCTATGCGCTTGTTTGTACAGTTTATTCAACAATTAACAAGGGTGTGAGCGCAGAAATGACCAGTCACTAGAAATACTGCCTTTATTTCACTCTTAACGTACATACCTCCAGACCTATTAATGTTTTACATTCATTTTGCATTATATATGGCTATAATGAACTTTTCCCCATTTTGTTTGCTGCTGAATTCATTTCTCATTTTCTTCGTAATTAGGCTATCTACGTAGAGATATACGCTTTTTAAACAAGTTATCGTTGAAATCAAGGATCAAGCGATATTTTTATTACTATATAATCATAACAATAAGGTGGATACAATTATATAATGAAATCCTAACAAAAGAAATTTACCCATTTCGGAGCTTTACGAAATCCCCGAACTTAGTGACGTCCTCTGTGAACGTGTGATTCCAAGTAAAAAAAATAGTTTCTGCAAATTTGTTCGTTCCTTCTTGTTTTTCTATACAGATATCCTTAATTGACGCAATGAGGACAAAATTACGAGCAGCCAAGCATATACCTCCAGGTTCATCCACCCAGCTGTTCCGTGAAAAATCAAACAACTTGATGCCAAAGCTGTAAAGAAAAACAAGAATAATAAATAATATGTATATCAATACGCGATTGTTGTAAATAACTAAAATAAGTAATGAATGTTACGAAATTCGAAAGTATGAAAAATGTTTATTTATCCGAGATACATACATACGGTGGAAAAAAATAAAATATTTTTGGAATTGTTATCGTGCTACAATCGACTTCTGAAACTTGTCACATCTTTTCACATCAATCACTGGCGTGGGGGAGGATCACATAATGAGGTTCATAGTGAGTACTAAAAATTATGGATGGCATCAAGTGTGTTAAAAAACTTATCGTCTGGCAAAATACACTTTCATTGACATTGACAGTGACATTCTTAGAGATAGCTCCTATATTGAAAAGGTATGTTGTTTTTTAAAGAAACAACAGATAAAAAGAAATTAGCAAAAACAAGGGAAAAGAGTAACATAACAGAAACGTCAAATTCAAGGTTCTTTCAAAGAATGTTAAGCACTCATACACAACTATTTTTATTACTGTCATTCCTTCCAAATTATTCCTCCAGTATACTGAATATCAAGTTAGTACTGTAGTTTGGCAGATAATGATTACGGGCGATGCGAACGGGAACAGCCGAAAAGCTATCTCAATTCAGCAGTCGCGCCACCAAAAACGCTCTTTCTACGCCTACCCAAACTAATAACTCATAATGTCAAATGATAGTTCAGATTCAAATATATCGTTAACTAGAAGTACGATAAACTGAACACAGGTTCGTAAATACAAAAGTAATATCTGTATAATCCTGAATTTCTCCTCATTAAATAAAAACACAGTGTTCTATGAATGAGTGCAAAATTGTGTACAAAAGTTAAGCGTGGAATTAATTGATCAAACTTGACTTGATCTGCGACCGGTCTATTTCTCTTATTACAGTATGAGAGGGGAAGGAATAATTCAACCTTGCAATGTCAAAACCACCGGAATAAGCACTTATACTTGTAGAGACAGGTGTGGCCTCGGACGATTATGATATAGGAATATTAACTTATACACACAATTTTAAAAAGTCTATCTAAATGAGACTTGTGACAACCCTCTTGTCCTGCATGTGAACCACCCTTTTACCAAAAACTACGGAAGTACGTGTGGACACGTTTTTATTTTTTATGTAAAAATATTAATCTTTCCGCGTCACAATTACTATCAGTTTCACAATAAATAACGTCATGAAATATAAATAACTAACCCATAACCAGGAACCTTTTATGGCAAAAATATGTTTTTCAAAAATGACTCCACGCAAGAAGCCGGTTTACGTAATTCTTTGATTGACTTAACTTAATCTCTTATTGACAAGATATCCTTCGGCCTAACTAATTTATTTCATTATCAGAATAGAATTTTCATGACTTTTTTGATGAAAATTAGTTAATTTATTACTTTCTACATAAACTTTCTTTATAATATGTAATTACGCATGTACATATTATGTATTAACGTTCGCATCATTTGACCAACAATAAAATGTAAAAAAAAATTAACTTGTCATTAATCACATCACATTGATCCCAATTACGCAGGCCTTTGAAACGTACTTATTATCTTGTGTTTGCTCAGAAATATTGCACAATTTTCAGCTCACAAATATAAGTTTACATTTCTCTGAAGAGAATACACCTCGGATGCATGCTGGTTCTTCCTGGTCCAACTCCCTAACATCTCCTAGGCATGAGGGCCAAGTGTAAACAAATCTTCTGTATCCCACGCCACCTGCACAGAATTGTTGATGCATTAAGCTTTCATTAATAGCAAGTGGTAGGGTAATAAACGAGCACGGACTTAACACACATTAAATTACAACATATCAACTATCAACACATGCACACAACATTGCGTTAAGTTTTGCTGATTCGCTAAACCTGAATAACATGCACACATGCAGCGCCTGAATGAACAGGATTGGCAAACGTGAAGCGTAAAAAGCGAAGAGGTGACAAAATATTCACTGCTATCCTATTTGTTCCTGTTCACTATAGAAATCGGCGATTGGTGCACAGAGATATTCGTTGGTACTTCTGCATTTAAAGAGGTTTACATAGCGGCAAACAATAACTTTATTACACGCCATAGCTGGAGAAAGTTTCTATAGATAAAGAGGATATGAGTATGTGTGCACATGCGACAAACCAACAGCACATGCCATGGGACCTACTTTTCTGGTTTGATCAATTAAAAAGCTGATAAAAAGGTTAAAAATTCGTCAGTCGTTTCAACCTCAATCACAGTTTCGGCATCCGGAACAGGTACGTCTTCGTCCAGAAATGAAGAGACACCGCCAGGAGCACAAGAAGTAGAAGGCAAAGAAGGCTGATGATATGTCCGTTGGTGATGAGTTAATTCATACTCCTGTGTAAAGCACTCACCACATATGGAACAAGTTGGAAACGCACCCAAAGGAAAGTCAGCTGGTGCGGAATTATTTTGATTTCGAGATCGATAACTATTACTGGAGTAATAGGAATTTGCGGGAGAATAATCTACACGATTCACAATTTTATCTGAGAATGGGTTTTCACAATATAAAGTCTGCTGTTCACAATCCGAAGAAACACTTGACCCACTCGTTTCCGTAGTAGCTTGAGATATCGGGGTTTCAGGTGTGCTTTCAGAAAAGTGTACAGAGTTTTCATGATTCGCCACTTCCGTTTCTGTATCGAAAATAGTTCCGCAAACAGTGCACGTGTAACTATTAGGTGGTATGTTTTGAAGCTCTTCTAACTGATCGTTAGGTATTAAATCGCCGCACAATGACTCTTCGTCGCCCACTGAACGTTCACCCACAGCTTCGTCTACATTCAAATGACCAAGAGTATCATTATGTTTGTCTGGAGAACTGAACGCTTCACTTGGCATAGTCCTACTCATACGAATGTCAGAAGATGAACTATAAGAAAAAAGACTTCGCTTTGCAGGAATCTCCTCACTATTATCTGCAAGAGTTGAAGAATAATTATTAGAATGTTGACTCTGTCAATTGGTTTTTAATCTCATTTGGCGAAAAGTTATGGTGTCACACATACGAAAGTATAAGTGCTTGTATTTGCATCTATGTATGTATTTCACTAAAGAACAGCGAAAGTTTACACTTCAAAATAATGAGTAAATTTAAATGCAAATGCATGCAGAATATCTAATTCAATTAGCCATTCTTAAAAATACTAAAATAAAGGCATCGAGAAATAACTGTCAGCAAACAATACACAGTCTTACTCACTAATTAGAACGTCCAGTGACATTAGACGAATTAACATGAATTAAAAAATAATGTCATTAAAATGTTTATAGCATTTCATGTATACCCTGTTCCCATTGTAAGAGGGTTGAAATAAAATAATTAGCTTACCGAAAACACCATCGAAAGAAGAACACATGTTAGAGTAAGTTTTAGACGATTCTAAGTCCTGAGCAGGACCAAAGGAAATGAACACCTTTGGATGCTTCGTAGAATCTTTTTGTTTCTTTTTGCATTGAACATCTTGTTTCTTGCTACGACTTCTTTTACAACCTTTTCTGTTACCGGAGTGCATTTTAGTATTGTGTGCCTTCAAGTCCCTTTTCATACAAAAGGCAAAATCACAAAATTCACAGTTGTAAATGCGGGGGGTGCCTTTAACTGAAAAAGAAAATACAAATATCACGTATTCAAGATATTGAAAACGAAGGTTAGATTTTTTAAAACCAACATCTAGCAGTTACTTCATACGTACATACAATTCACCACATTTCATTAATCGTGGCTGTAGACCGACTCAATAAACATATGTATAACACGAAAAATATCTTACAGGGAACCTCTTTGACCTCATTGCCATTCGTTGCAACAGATTTCCCTCTACGTTTTCTCGGTGTAGTACCTGTGAGAAAAAATTTTGAATTTAAAAACAACACGCATACAAGCATGGCACTTTGGTGCTACAAATTTACAACTCACCAGCTGTCTTCTTCAAAGCAGGATTCGAATTCGACAATGCAAATTCTGTGTCTGTAATCAAAGGTAATTTTCTACTACGACTGCTGGGACGACTACTTTTTTCTATCAGAACAATGTCAGGGGAAACAGATTGTGCCTTTTTTTTTGACCGTAATGGTCCCGGTTTCGTTCTGGAATTGCGCGAACTAGTACTGTCGTTTAAATCTGATGGTTTAACTCTTGTAGGAGAAACTGTTTTTGATTTTCGACGCGTGGTACTTAAGGAATTATCATGAACTGATTGGGATTCGTTTTTTCTCTGTTTTGATCGTGATGATCGACTCGCCGGTGTGGTACTTTTTTTTGACGCACCATCTGGAAATTCAGAAAAAGGTTGGAAGGAATTTATACTAGGTGAAGTTGTCGGTATTTCGTCGGTGCGACGGTTTTCAGTAGGTTCTGTTGTGGGAGTAGCAGTAATTTTGTTGTTGCCTCGGCGCCTCTTAGCTGGACCACATGGTAATGGAACTGTAACAGGTTCGTGAGACACCGTTTCAACAACTCCAGGTTCAATTTTAAGCAGCATTGGCTTTGGTAACTGAAATGACTTAGGTAACGGTATGCCATTGGGATATGTGGCTTTATTCATATTTAAATTGCTGCACTTGGATAAACTGTCTACTTGAGATGGTTCTTCTTCGGCGGAAGCAGTAGTAACGTCCTTGAAGTCCTTCCGTATAGGAAAGGATTTAGGGCTGGTCTCTTTGTGTACACTACGAGATGATTCTGACACAATCATCGTTTCAGACGCTGGTTTTACGAGACTAACTGGAACAGTGATTGGTTTCTTTGAAACCGCTTCAATTGCAGTATGTGTTGTAGACACACACTGTAAACGAAAACTCGGAATCTCGTTTTTCTCTTCCTGCTCTTTCACATCAACCTGTGAGATTTCTTCCATTGATGTTGACCCACTTGAGATTCCTGTATCGCTAGAGCTGCAACGGGCCTCTTTTTCATTCGTAATGGCAACCTTTTTCTTGTTTCCAAGTATATCTTCAGGAGTACAAATGCTTTTCGACAAATCAATGTAGCATTTCTTCATGCGATTGCATTCTTTTTCCCAAAGTTTTGGATTGCTCTTTAAAATAAATAATTTCTTCCGAAATTTGTACTGACTGTTTGTTTGCACCACGTCGGATTCACTATTCGACTCTTCATTTTCACTTTCGCTGTTTTTGTCTGCAGGAGGATGTATCACTTTAGTGTTTCTCAACCTAATTCCATCATCCGTTATACCTTCCGAGTGAGCATCACGAACAGAACTCCTGGATCTGGCCCGTGTCCGAACTGCTTTTTTATCAGTGGCTTTCGCTTCTTGCATTACGGCCATCGATGGTGTCTCATCCCTTTGTTTGCTACTACCATGGCTTTCAGTACCTTCAACGCCATTGTTGTGACTTCCTTTCAATTTTGATGATGATTCTTGAAATACGCGCTTTCGTGAACGTCGATTTGCCGAGGCTGATTCGTCGGATGCGTTAGAACACCACTGTTGCACCGTATTTATTCGAACATCCGTTTTCTCGTAAATAACATTGGACCTGTTGGATTCTGCAGACCTATTGGAATGCGCATCAGTTGCATCTGAATCCTCTGCGACCTCTTGAACTTCTATTGCTGTGTGACCATCAGTTGGTATCCCAAAAGTCTTTTCTTTCCTCAGTTTCGGTGAATCAGGAACCGGAGAGGCATTTTCAGAATTACTGCAAAACAATTATCAACATTCAGCACATGAGAAACCTCCCGTTTACTAATCTGCAGTGTTATTTTCATACTTGTATAGGCGCTTGTCTTCCACAGCTTTTATGTCTTCCTTCTCATCTCTGATGGCCAATTGCATCCAGTCCAAAAACTCACTCAATGTACATAAATCCGACTTAATGTACCGAACGTGAGTTAAGAATGGAATTTTCCGTAAAGTTCTCCCACTTAGATTCTTACTAGCTCTGAATGAACAATTAAACAGGCCATCAAACATGTAAGTCAAAATGACTTGTTGTGTACAGTCATTCAATAATGTATGCATTTTTACTCTGCAATTTCGGCCAATTTGCGAGCAAATGCCGCAACTTTATCATCCCGACAAATGTCCTGGTACGACGGAGGAAGAAACATTCCATTAGTAGCAATAATCCCTACGCGAATGAGTTCGTTTACAGAGCTTGCCAAAATTTCGTAAATTATCTCAATCGGTGGATAACCAATGTATAATTTTATATCAGCTCGATCAACGAGAGCCACATCAATCGATCCTACTATATTTGAAGTAGCTAAGATAATGACATTCGGATGCCTAAATTTCATACAAATAAAATACATTCAAGTTTTAGACTTCATTTTGTAAATAGCTGCGCTGTGCTGCAGGTAAACAAGACAGAATATATATATTTACCTCTTTATCCGATCAATTTGAGTTAAAAGAGCGTTTACAGCACGCAAACAGTCTGATGGTTCGCGAGACAAATCCGAACTTATTCTACTTTTTGCCAAACTTTCCACTTCATCGATAAGAATAAATACCAGCGACTGACGGTCTTCTATTAATTCTTGGATTCTTTCAAACATTTTCATGACGAGTTTTCCACTCTGTTAATATAATGAAATCATTAGACGGTAATAAACATTATGATTTGGAACGAATGAAAATCAATTATTAGATTTTTGGACCGTAAAAATCAAGGTGTGAATGATGCTTAAAGGCTCAATTATAATAGGTTGAAATGAAAAAAAATATATATATATAAAGTATAGATGGTCAAGAAACCAATTGGTTCCAGTTTACTATTTGTTTCAAATAAATTATATTTCACCAAATGATGTTCCATAAGTACCGACGACACGAATAAAAATGAAAAATGGAGCATTAATGGAACCTTACCTCTGAAAACCATTTGGAGAACAAACTATGACTGTTAATTTCAATAAGCTGTCCATAGTTAAACCTATGTCCTAATCTGATGGAAGCTTTGTGAGCTAATGCTTTGCAAAGTGAGGTTTTTCCAGTACCAGGAGGTCCATGAAGTAAAATCACTTTGTTCCAAGTGATAAGGGTGTCGCTCACCATTTTTTCAGAGTACAAAACAGTGGTTCTGATATAATCAATTAGCTGTAACAAAAGTCGATGAGAGTTAATGACCAATAATCCCATACCAATAATCCGTTAGTGATATTATTAAAATGAGTATTAACCTGAGTTTTAATATTATTCTTAAATATTAAGCTGTCCCACAGCTCATGAAATGCTCGTGATGGCAATATAGAATGGTAAGAAGCTGGTGAATGACCGTCATCATCATCATCGTCAATAAACTCTGTACTCTCTCCTTCTTCGTTTAATTTGAAAATATGGTACTCTATGTTCTGCAAATCGTAATTCAGGAACAAAATGTAAACACCAATTTTGCATGTCTGCTCTTCTTTCCGCCGTCGGTAATGAAGAAATTAATAACTTCTTACATCATGTCTGGGGTACACCCGATTGGCACTACTTCCTTTTAAAGGTGCGTCTTCGCCACTGGATCTTGAAACTTTGAAGGTCGTTGATGATGAACAAAATTTCACTGAGTCGACATGGTCCTTTAGGTGGGCGTACCGGGGGTTACGAAGACAAAAATCCCCAACAGGATTTTTGAGGTCTCCAACAGCTTTTTCCAGCAGACTTAAGACATCTGCGGTCTTGAGATGGCTAAATGATCAATGATATTATTGTTTACGACTGTGATCAGCCACTCACAGAATAGTCACAACAACCAGATAAACATTCGTCCACTTACCTCGCTGGATTTCGAGCCACCTCCACATGCAGTGTACCAACCATCGAACGATCGCTGTCAATTTACGGGTAACCAAGAATACAACAAACTAAAATCAAATCCGAAGGTTTAACTTCTGCTGTGTAGTTCCAGCATCTAATCTATACAACATTGAAGACTCAAATCTTCTGACCACGCGATGGATTTTAATTTGTCCAAACACATCCTTATTCCGAAATGGGCCACGAGTTCAGACTTGTTCCAGACATGGATCTATATTCCGTTTTCACACATAAACAAAGAAGCACCCAAAATTAGATTTTAATTATAAACATCCAAACGGTATCATTGAAGAATAAAAGCAGTTTAAAGCACACAACTTGCAACATATAGTACAAAAGAAAACTAGCTAAACTCCTAAAACTGTCAAACACTCCAATCTCTATTAACCACTTTTACAATTCAAGAATATTCTTCCAACAACATACATAGGGTAAAGCTTGTAATTGTGGCCAACTGGGTAATTGTGGTCACCCACTAATTAATCACGAACTGCGCGTAATGAAAGAAAAGGATGTAAAATTAAGAAGACTAGTGCCTGCCTATATATTCATTAATTATGGCCGGCAAATTCATTTAAATAGTAAAATAAAAAAATTGTCAAAGTTTTTCCGGGGCCATTCAAGTATTAACTTAACCTGCTTCATCTCATTTTTGTCTCGGCTTTGCGGAATTATTCAATCAGACTGTCAGGAAGTCAGGATATCCCTACATCTATAAGTCTAATTGTTTACAACAATTGAAGATGGGGGTGGTCACTGGTCACAAGTCGCAATTACATGCAAATGACCACATTTGTGATTTGCAGTGTTTTTTTCAATCATCACATGAAATCGGAAGATAAAAAAAATTGAAAAAACGTTGCAAAAATGTGCCACAATATTAAGCGTTACCCTACCATCATTGTCAATTGTCCTGATACAGTGCCAGTGTAAACTTTAAACAAACAATAAAAGAACACACTCTGACTCTGTTCCATCCCCACTTCAGACTGTTTGTGAAGTTAACGACAAAGAAAAACATCTGAAACATTTATAACAACAGCAATAATGCCCATCAACAGACGAAATCATCATTGATTTTGTTTATAGGGTATAATAATTTGACGAAACATTTCATATGATGTGACAGTCCCAAGTGCGTGAGGATTGACACCGATAACGATAATCCATAAATGACTTTTCGTACACATCAAGCTACCGGACTGAAACACTGAGTTTACAATTGAGTAAAAAAATGTTCTTCGAATCATAATCAAATTCCCTTGATTTTATCTAGGCCAAACATACTATTATAGGCTGACAACAAGAAAAATTTACAAAACAATCACATATAATCTATCTCTCTTTACCTGTTTCTTCCCTCATATGATCCCGGGGTTTAAAAGTACAATTTATAATACTACACACATCGAAAAAACCCAGAAGAGTCCTCCCAAAACGAGAGAAATCCAAAGGAAAATATTTCTCCGGGGAGCGAAGACCCCCTTGTACAAATGATCAAACTTTTCAATTTCTTTTCAATAATGTTTCGGAGCACTTTGGTGTAACAATAAAATTTCAGAAACAAATAAGTGTAGTATTGTTGTCCAACGGAAAAAGAGAATTGGTATTTGTTTTCAGCACAATAAAATGATGTCTGACAATAATAGTGTTTATTCCAGCAGAAGTTACATGAGATTTTTAGAGAGAGACTCCGGCAGAACAAAAAATGTACGGAATATAATATTTATTTATACCTACACTTGTTCACTTCACAAGGCTATGACGATCTATTCCATTCCACTTACTGAGTATTTCCCCTTTCTCGGCCACAGCTCAGGAGAGTCTCCGGAGCTGAGGAAAAAGAGTCTTTTTTCAAGCTCAAATAAACCACTTTTTTTGTTTTGAAAATACACATACATTTCACACAAGAAAAAACCACTGTAGGCAGCAAATGGGCCAATGCACACTTCACGTTATTCTTTTAGAAAATATTGGATAATTCAACATTATTATTCACATTTTCTATATTCCACCCATTTTTCTATTTTAGCAATTTTCCATGATTTCCCTGATTTCCCCCCTTTTAGTTTTACCCGCACGGAGTATAGTGTCATTTTCATTTGGAAAATACGCGAACTACATATCGCCTGTCTCAGGGCCATTCTTGATATCTTGATTGTTTCCTTGCTGCAAAATATATTTCTAGGTATTTATTTACAATTGGTTAAAGTTCAAATCTCCTTTGCTTTGCATTGTTCATCCTTCTCGTGTTTTTCCGTTCAAACAATCACTACTGTTAAAAAGGGTTGGTTAGTCTATAACTTTAACTTGTTTCCGTGCCAGTGTCTTTTTTTTTTTTAATCTTCGCGTTTTTGCTTTTGCATTGCCGGATTTTCACTGTTTACTTTTGGGTGGTTTTTTTCATATTTTTATCTGTTTTCGCATTTCGTTTTTTCACTTCATTTCTCCTCTTTCATTTACATTTTTTAATATTGGAACGACCGGGTTTTGTTTGTACTTTTCTTCGTTGTTTTCTCTATTTATTTCCATATTTTCCTGCATTTTGGCCATGTTTCATCTTGTCTTCATGTTTTTCTTTGATTCCCGCATCTTTTTCTATTGCCATCACGAGTTGATTCCTGTTTTTTTTCTTGTTAACCTCATGCATTTACGAAATTTTTTCGTGTCTGTCTTTTATTTTCTTCTGTTTTTTTTTATCTTTTTCTGTTAATTCTATTCGTTTTCTCCCCATTTTCTCTTTTCCCCTGCTCTTCTCTTCCTTTTCTATTTTTTCTTCCCTTTCTCTCCCTTTTCTCTTCCCTCTCTCACTTTTCTCTTTTTTCTCCCATTTTTTCCCTACATTTTCTCTTCTCTCTTCTCTCTCTCTCTCTCTCACTAGTCTCTTTTTTCTCCCATTTTGTCTCTACATTTTCTCTTCTCTCCTCTCGTTTTTCTCTTTTTTCTCCCATTTTGTCTCTACATTTTCCTCTCCTCTCGTTTTTCTCTTTTTTCTCTCTTGTCTTCTATTCAATTTGCTCTTCTTTCTTCTTCCTTCTGTTTTCTTGTTTCACTCCTTTAAAAAAATTTATGTATTTATCAACAATAACTGATAACAGTGAGTCAGTTTATCAGTATTAAGTGATAAAGCCACATTTAAATGCGTTAGCCTATTCTTTTCTTTGTTTATCAGTATACTCTCTCTCTCTCTTTCTCTTTCTCTCTCGGTATTTTTTTTCGTTTCTAAACTCTACACTCTACATAATCTTTACGTTGTATTAAATTTGTCTTCCCCCATTTGTCGTCTCACATCGTTTCCATTCTGGATTCTTTGATGTTTTTCTCCGTTTTTTCTTCTCCATTTTCCCTCAGGTTTTTGGCTTACTCCAACTTTTCCCACATGTTTTTGATGCATTTATCCCTTCACCTTTATCTCTGTTTACTTTCTCCTGGCGCCTTCTCTCTTCTTTCTCACCTTTAGTGGAAGAAATATGTGTGTTAACCGTATAATGCGTAAATTACCTACATGAATAATTCATAAGATTTAGTCTTAATCTAAGTTTGATTACAACGCTAGTTACCGTAATTCCACCCCACTGCCGCTGGACAGTAATAATGTGTTACGAAGCGATTTACTCAATAATTATTTCGTGTGGCTACATAATAAACCGAATTTGACAGGGGAAGCCTCAGATGGTGATTGGCTCTGGTGAAATTATTTGTTATCAGCCCGATAATTCTTTTGCAGTGGGGGAGAGAACGTACTTATATGCATATGCATTGCTGGAATGAGAACACCCGATTGCTGGCTTGTAACTAGCTGTAAGAAGTTTATGCATTTCCTAATTATTTATTATTGTCCGTATTTTTGTAATAATGATCTTCCTCCCTAATTCCCTCTTTATATACATACTTGTATATTTAAATAAATAGGAGTGCTGGAGTGCACATCTTTTCCTACACAGTAGTGTATGCAAAAAAAGTAATAAAAAAAAAGTAAATACCGTACTTTACATGTTTACGTTTCTCGCAAAAATCAATCCGTAGTAAATGCTAAGAATGAGATGCACGTTTTAACGATATTTATATAGACTGACCCCTATTTGAATTCTATCGCAGGAATTTAATCTCTTAAATGACCTCCATAAACCTCTCATTTAAGTTCTCACGCAATCTTGAATAGTACGGTAGACTAAAGAAAGAATGAGCAAAACTCAAATAAGAAAAAAATAAACTTGAAATATAAATCAGAAATACTATGTACATATATGTGTAGGATTTGGCTAATTTTTTGCACGGAAGAAATGACTTTCTCATTCATTTGCCTGTAGCTTTATTCCATTATGAGGGAAATGTCAGTAATCATCTATAAACAACTGTCGCACTTGCGGAATTCGACAAATAAAATAAGGTATTACTTTTTACTTCCTATTTTCCCATTGTTTGTTGGTTTCTCAAATTTGCCGATTGTAAAGCTTATATGCGATGATTGTAGGTTGTACACAGTGTTATTTTATTGCTGTTTTTGAACGAATTAAGTTTGTGCAGGAGCCAGTGACTCAACTCATTAATAATAATTATCATTACACCAAAACCTTCCCAAGGTCTGACATTCCAAGCATTTTTATGATCAGCAATTAATTATTTGTCATTAAAATCTGGGGACAACGGACAAGCAACAAAATTATCGTTTTCCACCAGCCGCAATTCTTTCCCTGTATATTTTCTTAAAAAAATGATAGAATTTAAAAAAAAAACATTCCACAAATAATCTTCATTTTCAAGATTTTTCTAGGTCGAACTACTTAATTAACGGGGAGAATGTACATGTGTTTTTGTATGAAGGGCTGCCAGGGGAAGATCTGATGAGGCTTATTTTTGTACACTCACCCTATATAAAAATATTTTATTATTTTCGTCTGACGTAACCCCAGAGCCAGACATGAAATGTGAACCTTACCTCGGTCTGGAAACGGAAAACGTTTTTTCCAGGAAGTATTTATTTTGTATTAAGGTATTATGTATATCTATATATATATTAGGTACACACAATTTTCCAGGTGCGATCCCTGGCTTCCCTGGAAACAATGGAATAGGTAGTGTAGTAACAATTTTCCTATATGTATACTGTATACCAGCGGTGAGCAAACTGGTGACTTTGGTCACCCGAGTGACCATTCAACAATTTTTCTGTGACCATTGCCAACATTTGGGTGACTCAAATGTACATTAGTTTTGCAGTTTATCAGTTCAAAACGGTAACACAG
>JAQGBT010002350.1:0-24703 GCA_034698585.1 Disparrhopalites patrizii
GATAGAAACAGAGAGAGAAAGAGAGAAATAGATAGAAACAGAGAGAAAAAGAGAGGGTGAAAAAGAGAAATAGAGATTACAAGAGAGAAATAGAGCGAAACAGAGAGAGAGCAAGGGAAATAGAGAGAAACAGAAAGAGAGAGAAAGAGAAATACAGATAAACAGAGAGCGAGAAATAGATAGAAACAGAGAGAGAAAGAGAGAAATAGATAGAAACAGAGAGAAAAAGAGAGGGTGAAAAAGAGAAATAGAGATGACAAGAGAGAAATAGAGCGAAACAGAGAGAGAGCAAGGGAAATGGAGAGAAACAGAAAGAGAGAGAGAAATAGAGAGAAACAGAGAGAGAAAGAGAGAGAAACAGAGATGTAGAAAGAGAGAGAAATAGAGAGAGAAAAAGAAAGAGAAACAGAGAGAGAGAGAAAGCCGGAAATATGTAGAAAGAAATGAGAGAGAGAGAACAGGAAATAGAAATCATGTGTGTACCTATATGTATGTGTATATACATATATACATGTAACTCTAGTGTGGAGTGCACTAAAATATTAAAGAGCTGGCACTAGGGAGAAGTCATAGGAAAATTAAAAGGATAAATTTTTAAGAGAAGACGGGGATTTCCCCAAGCAAGACAATTCCTACGACGGTACTTGGATATTTCTTAAATATTTCCCCCGTTTTACGGCCATCCTCATTCAACATCTTTACAGCTGACTCTGTTTCTAGGCGGTAGTAAAGGGAAATGGTATCGTGTCATTTCATGGCTCTCTTTATTCCCGTCTCCTTCCTTGAGATCGCGTGCTACCTGATGAGTGTTGAGACGTGACAAAATTGCTCCTTCGGAGTCTCTCCTGCGACTTCCTCGTCTACACCCGTATTTGCAGATGTATTTTGGCAAGTGTTTGCGAGGGATTTAAAATACTTGGAGGAGAATCAAAGAGGATCCCCACTGGAAGAACAAAGTACAGTAATGGAAGGTTAGGGATGGGACGAAACGTTTTGGTCAGATCCCTCGTATGTAGATACAAAAAAGGAAAGTTTTTTTTTATTGGCACAACTAGTTGGAGAACAGCTTTCTCAACAACTTTTTTTTTATTCTATTGGACGGAAAAATGATCAAAAAAGTTTCATGTTCACCCAGTCAATAGGACATTGTTCGGAGGATGGATCATTATGGGGTCAGAAACATAAACCAAGAGGAAATGGTCAAGGGAGGGAAAGCTTCGTGTGATCTACCCACAATGCTTCCATTTTTTTATGTAGCCCCCAAAAGAAGCCAAAAAACACTGTAATTCACATCACAAGTCGTGCAAGGCCCGCAACTTTTCTTGGTCTATTTCATTTTCTTTTTCCGCCAATATTATAGACTTCCCAGTAATTCTCTTACGCTTGGTAATTATCATGTATAGATTATATAGATTACTTTATATAGTGGAGGGGGAAGTAAACAAAAATGATCTTTCATTTTTCATGTTATTTAACTTCTCCCAACATAATTGAGGAAATGAAATAGAACCCCGGAAAGCGTTGGTTGGAGAGGTTCGTAAAGCCTTGTGGCCACCGTCAGCATAGTTTATTTTTTATGGGAGAAACAAGGAAAGCGGGGAAGGGATGTAAAAAAAAACTCGATTATTTGATTTCTTTTGTCGGTGTAAAAAAAAAAAGGGTCTTAGTAGGAGAGGATCTCTACGGAGAGTTGGAGGAAGGATATTTTCCAGAGACAAATTCAACGAACTTGCTATAATAATTCTAAACTTGTTTTTTTTTCTCTCCCTCTCTTTCCGTCCCTCTCTCTCTCACTCTCCTCCTCTTCCTTCTCCGCACAACTTGGGACTCATCTTTTTTTTATGAGATTCGAAATGAAATTTTGTGTTTATTCCCATCATCATCCTTTTGAAAGCCTCAGTCAGCTCCCCGTAAGTTTATACGGAGAGAGAGAGAGAGAGAGAAGGAGCCGTGATTTGTCACTGTCACGATCATCTTTGTCATCTAAGGACCATTTCGTTAATGTTCCAAGCTTCTCTTTCAAAATTTTTTTTTGGGGAAAAAAAAGAAAATCTTCCCAAGATTTGTTTTCTGTTCAAACGTGGATACTCGGTGAAAGTCTCTCTCTCTCTCTCTTTACACAGATCCAGTTCAATGTCAAAAAACGCTTAGCGATTCCCAAGGAAATTGATTCTATATGATGTAGTTTTGGGGGTCTCTTCCATTAGCCTTGAGATGGGTGATAGTCGTAATCTGTTCAAGTTTGTGTATCCTCTAAAAATGTAATAAATGCAAACAATACAAATCCATTAAGAGGAGTGAGGAATGAGAGAGTAGGGAAGTAGAGCCTCCAAAAAAAGTGGGGCAGGGTGAGGAGGGAGACAATTCAAATGCATATACACATGAACAGGATATCAATAAAAATTATATACCCCCTAACTCTACGACCTGGCAAAGCTGGTGAACAGTGCAAACATCAATTCCATATAGAATTTTATTGCGGATCTAGGGAAAAAATTAATTCCATCCGACCAATATTATTCAAATTATTACAGTTTTTTTCCCAAAAATCTCAGTTTTCGAATAAGTAAGTCCCACAACTGTACAAAATGGGACAAACGTGTTCCCTGAGCAGAATTTTATTGCGGGTCTAAAAAAAAATCCATATAAAAATCGAACTTGAATTGAGCAAGTTATTGCGTTCAGGCTACGGTAAGGCTTCGGTAAGCTTCGGTGGCTGAAATTTGGTGGGAAGATCACATCCTACGATCGTATTAAAGCCCAAATATTTCAGCTGCTAATTTTATTAATTGTTACGTAGGTATGGCGCTCAACATTTAGAAAATGTGTACATCTGTAAATTGCAAATCGAACTAAAAAAGATCGGAGACCCAAAAGTGACCCACATCCGACTTTATTCAAACTTCGGTGGTCTATTTGAGTGGTAGCAAAACGCCCATTTTTATTGCACTGGCCCTTCTAGTTTGCGGTATACGCGATGTCAAAAAGTGACTTTTGAGAGGAATTATGATTGTTTTGTGGCATTATGATTATCATGATTTATACATTAGGCATATGATGTTTTTTGGCAGCCTGTACATAGTTAAATGGGGGAAAAAACTGGAGTGTTCACTCTGAATCTATAAGCATATGCTTATTTCAGGATTGATTCATCGTTTATTTCTTTAAAGTTACACGGTGAACCATACAATGATTCAATCAGTGCAATGAATCAATTGGGGAAACCCCCTTAGAAGGACTTGCTGAAAGGATGCACAGTTAAGAAAATACACGGGGAAAAACCGCTGCTCCCCGGATAAATTGAGATCGGATTTGCCTGGGATCGATCTCAAGCCTCCCTCGCAGCAGACACACGGTAACCACTGCACTACGGCGTTCATGTGCATGTGCTAATGCAGACTTATTGTGGAATTGCAAACGTTTTTTTTCTTCTTAACGATCTTTTTAAATAGAGGAAAACACGTAATTGGGGGAGGAAAAAATAGAACAGAAAATAATGCACAAAAGTACCACTAAAGCCCTTGAATGAGAGGAATCGGAGAGAGAAAGAAAGAAAGAGAAGAGAGAAATAAAGAGAGAGAGAGAGAGAGAAAGAGAGAGACTGAGGAGACATTGAAATCAGATCTTATTTTCATTACTAATTACATGGTTAAAGGAGAATGAGAGTAAGGATTTATCATGACTATAAAGTTTTACTGCTATTGTCTACATTATTACCTACTGTTATTACCAACTAGTTCGAAGAAAGTCTCCCACTCCATTAGGCTACGGTATAGACAAGGCTGGGACACAATTCTATTTCTAGGGTGTGCGTGGGCAGGGACGTAAAAATATTTGAAGAGAGAAGTTAAAGCCATTTGGATGGGGTTTGTGCGATACGTTATCATGGAATTTCGTGGACGAAAGGTTTGAGAGAAAGAATGCTATGATTGAATTGAATATGATTCCCCAAAGTGGTATATGAACATCATTGAAGCCCAAGCCTTATGTTTTATAAATGATAAACTAAATAAAGAGGAGACAAAAGAAAGGGAATCGACACGGAAGAAAAGAATGAAATCGTCTGGGCAAAAGTCGAAAGACTTTATGTAAAGGGATGGTGGAGAAAAAAGTTTTTTTCCCGTCTTTATTATGAGTATAGAGTAAAAATCTTTTTCGGACCGGGCAGACACCCAATGCTTGAAGGAGACGTGATATTTAAGATTTCCATTCTGTCTCTCTCTCTCTCTCTCCCACACTGTCTTTCGTCTCTTTCCTATCTCCTCCGTCATATCTTCTTTACCACGGAAGAAATATATTGGGTGCAATCCGGGAGTATTACTGGTTCTTGCGTCCTATTCCTTGTTAAGAATTCCCAAAACTTTTTGCAAAAATCCCTCTCTCTCTGTCGATCTCTCTTTCTCTCTCTCTCTCTCTTTCTTTCTCTCTCTCTCTCTCTTTCTTTTTCTCTCTCTCTCGGTCTCTCTCTCTTTGTCTCTGTCTCTCTCTCTGTATCCATCCTTCCTCCGACGCCCTAGTATAAACAATGTTTCTGGGAAATGTAGGAGCTTTGTCGTCCTTACAAACGTATGTATGTATCCCATATGTACGCATATGTATTACCGCAGCTTACTTTCGTCGGGGCTGTGAGAGGCATTTAAAAAAGTTTTCTTCACACTTTGTTGGAAAAACGTATCTATAAGAAAATGAAAATCTACTGCGTAGCCCCTGTTTTTCCGGGAACAATCACTTTCACTGGATTTTCCCTTCCACCGTATTGTTGTAAGTATACCCACGCATGTACATAATATACATGCATGTGGTAGAACGTACATGGGCGAATACATGCTTTTGATTTCTGTTCCAAAAGACAACTTTTAAATTAATCTCACCCTTGTGACTATGCCTGTTTTTGCGCATTATTTATTTCCCCCGACTCTGTCCTCTTGAGGGAGAGACGAGGGAGGCTAGACACTGCATGGAATATTTTGCTTATTTGTGTACATATCCCGGGCACTGGTGGACCGTTGGAAGGAGATCAAACGCCCTAACAATGATATTGGAGTATCGGAGTGTTTTCGGAGAAGGACCAATATGTAGCCTTTATTCCAACTCGTTTGAACAAAACGCAGCATGACTGGAGTTTCCCCTCTTTCGGGTCTCCAGCCGTATTCTGGGTAATCCTCAACATCTCTGGTGCTGGGAATAGTTGTGTTGTGTCGAACTCAGATATTGACATTTTCAAAAACTTTTATCAGTTCATCTTTGTTTACTCATCTTTTCAATGCCAAGAGATCCCCTTAGTTTTGTATCCAATTTACTCCCGGTCTGCTGTATGAACTGGTTCAGTTTCCATAGATGTGTATGACCATGTACTCCCCCAATTGACCTCGAAGTTTCTCGTATGTCTGGGGTCCAAAAATTTCTTCCATAATAGCGTGGGCGAGATCTCTGCATGACCTATAATGCAAAAAGTCAGATCTCAAAATGACCTTCCTGACCCCCACGGGGCTTCAAAATTTGATTTTAATGGACGAGGTATCTGCCTAACCGATTTTGGTGTATTTATCAACCGATTTTGGTAAAAATTTTAAAAAATGTATAATTTTAAAAAAAAAAATACAGACCATTCGAAAAAATTTGACCTGGCGCGTTTTCAAGGAAAACTCGAAATTCGAAAATTTTCAACATTTTGAAAACTAAGCTTTTTTTTACCACTAAATACATACTCTCGTCCCGTAATGCAATTAAAATCATTTGAAACTAAAAAATGTATGAAAAAAAGAAAGAAAATAAAACCTTGAAATTTTGCAATTTCGTTAAAGGTCTTAGGACCCTAAAAACTTCAAAATTTTGAGTGATCCTGGATTATTTACGTACAATTTATGCAAGGATGTTGTTAGTATTGATTCAAATTTGTGTTGACGGAAGGTACGTTCTTGGGAGATAAACTGAATCCTGGATCATAAAAATAAGAATTCAACTTTTCTCTTTAAAATCCTAACATATCTTTTTGTTTCTTTCCATCCTCCATCCTACTTCCTTCAACTCTTGTATATAAGGATGGGAATTTTTGGGAGGGCAATAACACTCTATAGCGATTTCCGCTTATGTATATGCCTGCACGGTAGGAAGAGCCAACGCACAAATAACATCTTCAATACGCACCAAGCGGTGAAGGGTTTGTGGTAATCGCCAAAGTTGAACGTGTAAAATGATATTTCTCTGTAAACTGCTCCGAAAGAACAGTGATAGAACTTTCTTTCAACGATTTTTTTCAGTTATTGAACTTACTGAACTACTTTCCACAAAAAACTTAGTCCTCACAGGTTGGAATAAAATGCCACCACACACTTTACTTTTTGCATGAATGCATTGACAATTTTTTGTCTCCCTCTCTCTCTCTCTTATTATTTATATCCGGTCGACTGTACCATGAGGAGGACCTCCTTCATCAATGATCTTTTCCTTTGTTCAACTCGCATTACATTTTGCTGTTATTTCCTTTAAAATACTAGTAACTAACGCTCGTGAAGCGGGCGGAGGGAACAAATTAGATCTTATTGACACTCGAATATTGCCTTGCAATGCATTGGGACTGCGAAATAAAAGGAATTCTAGGTCATAATACATACAATAATTATCCTCTATGGCAAAATATTAGCAGTGGTTATTATTCCATAACACAAGCTCGTATGCGTAGATTGTGAGTATGACTAATGTCAATGTCCTCTTTTCCCATGCACTTTCTATTAAATAGGATAATATATTTCAATTAACCCTCAATGTACGAACTAATCCGCTTTATCAATAAAAAATAAGTTGCAAACAAGATAACCGACAGTTGTCCTTTGACTTACCTCCCACTTGACCTGAGGACCTTAAAATAATCAAGCTTCCTCTCCTTTCCCCCAAAACATGGGGGAAACATTAATTATTAACATTAACATTAACATTAACATCTAAACGACAGACTGTTCTTGGACTTTTAGAGGAACACTACTCACTTTTAATTTACTGCCCAATAAACAAGTCTTATTTGTGGTCACGAAAATGTCACGGAAAAGTTTTGAAGGACGATTTGTTGCTTTTATCATTTTTTAATGTGTACCCGGCAGAAGGAATAATGACTTGTATTTGAAGTGTAGTGGGTGGGATCTGTCGGAGATCTGAAAAGATGTTGAAAAGGTTGTGGGAATGAAAGGGAATGACCTTCACAGGTATTTCAAATTGGACCGGATATATTGAAGAATTCCTCTCGAAATCCTGCTGATTTCCCATTAAGCTCTCTCAGCAGATGCAAAAACATACGGATTCGGTGGGAGAATAGTGACAAAAAGTTTGTGGGAGAAAGGACTCAACTTTTTAAAGACTCATTCTCTGGCCAGTAATAGTACTTAATCTTCTTCTAGACTTGTGTGACCAGACCTTTTGTGGTTGGTCTTTCTCTTCCTAACTTGCTCCATGGGGAGGAAATCCATGTATAGACGTGTCTGAAGAAAAGGGGAAAACTTTAAGATGACCAAGGAATTTATTAAGAATGTATTTTACATAATTAGTCCAATAGTATTTCCCTCCGCCCATTCCCCGAAAATATGTATGGTGGGGGGTGTTCACAGGAGAAGAGAAAGGGAAGGAAGGGAGAAAGGGATTTAGCGGGTACAAAAGAGGGGAAAGTCTTGCTGTAGTCGAAGGAAATTAATAGGAAGCAACTTTCATAAGGACAAATCGTCAATGGCATCGGATTTCTTCCCCTTGTATAAGGACCTATAGAAATGTATGTGTCTGTATACATAAGCATAAATATAGGGAAGGACCCACATTCTGCTCAAGGCGAAGGAAGGAGAAAGCGGGAATGTAGTGAAAGAAGCTGTAAGAGGAAGCTGGACAAGCTTTAATTGACTCCGTCCACTCCATTGACCTTTCTCCAGTGCCTTACATAAATAACGGGGTGCAGATGTGCAGAAGTTGGTACAAACTATTTTTGTTTCTTCGAAAACACCAAGTCTTCCCCGAAAAACTTTGCTTACTTCTGTGCTCAACTTCAACCTTCCTGCGCCATACCATTTACACCGGCCCAATTTGGACCAAATAATATAAAAACACTTCAGGCGGGCATTTTGCATTGGGTCACACGGTCAAACCTCTGACATTTCCTTTACATTGATCCTTCCCGTGATTAGTACAACTGAATTGGACTGCCATTTCACGAAATAGTCTTCACTAAATCATTTTTACAATCTACCCGGAAATCCGAGTTGGAGCTTTAATGTGAATTCCGCTTCCACGTTTATCCTTAGAGGTTCTTATTGGTTGGTAAAAAAAAAAAAGTTTGGAATCAAGTCCCCGACCATGCAGGGGGAACACTTGGTCTACTCTGACCCCGATCATTTAGAATCTGGTGGGGGCACTTATGTGCTAAACAAGAGTTTATTGCAATGTGTATCTATACAGAAATATCTAAAATATGTACGTGCGTATAAGCGCTGTCAAATTCCAAGCAAGGAAGCGTCTTCAAAGGTTTGTAATTGAGTAATACAATCTAATAATTAAATGTAATTGATTATTGACCCTCCCCAGTACCGTCCTGGACAGTGCATTTGAGATGGTAGGTTGAGCATTTTATGAAATATGATCACCTACACAATTACTCAGTGACATACAGCCCTTTAGGTTACAGACTACACGTGATGGATAAAAAAACGTCTAAAAAACGACTAAAAATGACGACTAAAAAACAACTAAAAATGACGACTAAAAAACAACTAAAAATGACGACTAAAAAACGACTAAAAATGACGACTAAAAAACGACTAAAAATGACGACTAAAAAACGACTAAAAATGACGACTAAAAATCGACTAAAAATGACCTTATGAAGGTAGCATTTTGGGTGTCACAAACGATACTTTTGTCTCAATTTACGGAAGTGAGTCCAATTGGAGAGGAGTCTTTTGTGGTGGGTAAAACGAGCAGAGAAGGAATCTGTATAGGTAATGGATAATGGGAAATCCTTCTGGATTTGTACCCACACCCATGAGGCTTGAGGAATGTACAGAAAAAAAAATATGGGAAATTTCGTTTTGCCAGATGGAGGATTGAGTAGGGGGAGTTGCAGAGGTACATTTAA
The DNA here is from genome assembly GCA_034698585.1 of Disparrhopalites patrizii. Taxonomy (NCBI): domain Eukaryota; kingdom Metazoa; phylum Arthropoda; class Collembola; order Symphypleona; family Sminthuridae; genus Disparrhopalites; species Disparrhopalites patrizii. The sequence continues at coordinate 9,110 of JAQGBT010002350.1, forward strand.
ATGATTAAAAGAAATCCACCGCACAAGGCCGCATCACCTTCTTCCCTCCAAGAACTCGGAGTGTTTAGTGTTTAGTGTTTACACAGGGAGAGTCAATTACTCGCCATGGTAGCAGCTCCATATTCTGTAGGAACTACGAGTCAGTTACAGGAAAAGAATTGGGTTTATTGGAACCAAAATGAGGGGGTGGATCTGGAAATGTCTGTACGAGTTACGACTCAAGTCTAAAAGTCTAAGTGGGAATGAAAACAAATGTAATGGATCTCAAGTTATAAAAAATAGGAAAGAGGAGGAAAGAAAAGAAAAGGGGGAAGAATAGAAAAATAAGCACATCCTGTGCAATGCAGTACGTGAGAGGTGTTTCTTTTGATGAGAAAGAAGCCATTTAATCCCATGTTATGGCACCCTTTCTTTCTTGCCTGTCTCTCTCTCTGAATGCCTGCCTGTCTAAACATCGTTTTTAGACTTCAAATCCCCCATTGTGCTGGGAAGAGAGGCCTGGAATGATATTGATACTACTACTAACATCTTATCTAATTATCTTGTGAACACAAAATACTTAAGATTTTTTGGTAGCACATAATATGTTAAAATCGACGTAATTTAAGTATTTAGAAAGCAAATTGAGTGATTTTTAATCATTATTTTTAATTATTTTCTCTAACTATAATATACGTAACTAATGTTAGATTCGACATATATTCGATATCTGTCTATCTATGTGTATTATATAGATACACTGGAAATCCAAATTTTTAATGGCTCGGTGGCTCGGTGGCATTTTTAATGGCTCGGTGGCAAAAGAATGAGCCATGATAAGATGAATAAATAGCCTGAATGGGTCTGGATGGCAAGAACGCAATAAGGAGTTCCAAACATTCATTGGTTTGATTGCAACGTGTATTATTGTAATGCACAGGATGCAAATCTTTTAAGCAGATTAGGGAATAATGCATATTTGTTTAGTATATAAAAGAAAATGGAAATAAGAGACCGGTGACCATCTTGACTTGGCCACCATCATTGTATTGCCGCACTTTTTCCATTGTGGGGCGGGGATTTTTGTGCCAATAAAAACAACAGGTACCAATACTGAAAGCCAAAATCTGCGATTGCTCAGAATCCATGGAATTTATTGGAATTGCAATAAAACGCAGGGACAATGACTTTATAAAAGAGCTATTAGCATATTGTATACTAATAAAAAAATTCAGCGACATCTCCAGTGGCCTGTTGCTGATTGTAAGTTCGTGTTCAAAGGAGTCGATGGTTGTCCAGAAGAATTTTTCACAGATTAAGCATGGAAAATTTCTTGGTGTCCAACATCTTCTGTCGTCTCAATTCCTTTTTCTCGTCCTCCCTGTCCAAGCACAAGTTCTGGAGGTTTGGATCCAGTGCCAATGAGAGCTTGGAAGTCCGCTGGAAATAACTCCGAGCAGTATTATGTCGCAAACAGACCTTTTCAAAGAAGGAGGGCTGGTAGGCCTGCAAGATGAATTGTGAGCAAAGTTGAAGAGTTAATCGCAAAAAATAAATAATAAAGCAATCCCAGATTAAAAACCCTGTGTTTTACCCACTATCGTCATATCTTCGATGTGTAAATGAGCCACGGCTTCGGCCTCCGTGAGTAAGACGCAGTTCCAAGGGGTCCATGGTTTCGTCTTGATCCAGCGGCACAGGCGCAGAAGATACTTATCATCTATACCACTCAAAGCCGATTGTCCGTGCCAGATTTGCTCAATGAGGAATTGCAAATCATATGCCTAATAGAAGGTTCAAAAATAACCACCTATTTATTACTATTTATTCCATATCGGCAGTGGATTTTTTTTATGGAGACAAAAAGAGATCTCTTACATCGATCACGTAAGCCGTGGATGCATCAACGCCTTGTTCTTGTTCATCCTGACGTAATTCCTGTAGCATTCGGCGGTACAAATTCATGTCCACCCGAAGAATACACGTTCTGTAGATTCCCATACAAGTCAGACACCAATTGGTGACGGTCACACCCCGGGAGATTGTGAACTGATCCCGGTACATCATTTTCTTGCAACCATTACATTGAACCATATCCTTCCGCAATTTCATAGAATCGAACGGCACCTGTAAATTGTCAGACAAAGTTAAATTAAATTAAATCAAATCCATTTTACTTTAACTTTAATCAAATCCATTTTAAATTACATTTAATCAAATCCATTTTACATTAACTTTAATCAAATCCATTTTAAATTACATTTAATCAAATCCATTTTAAATTAAATTAACAAATAAAACAAAATAAAATTAATTTGTTTAATTAATTAATTAATTAAAATTAAATTAACAAATTCGAAATATGTTGTGTAAGTGAAAAACCTTTTGAATCTTCTTCGATTCCGGATTAAATCGTGGATCCCGACACAGAGCAAAGAAAGAGTGCAGAATTCTGAAAAAATAGGGGCATGTTTGTATTTACGAATACAAATAATGTACATACATACTACAACGTAGTCACAAAATTGTGCCTTTTCCAAATACGTTAATGCCATTAATTTTTTATTTTATTGATTTTTGAATCCAGTGGTGGCAATGAACACGTACATAAGTACACTGTTTACCTTTTCCTAATACCACCAAGAACTCTGATTCTTGCTTTCCTTTCCATCAATGCAATCTCCCTTCCTATTAACTGGATCAAATATTCACTAGTAGGCGTCTTGTGGTTTTTGATCTGGAAACAAAGGAGGCGTCAGGAAATGGGATACGTTCTGGTACATAACATCAACAATCATGTTGGTCATTTTGGAGGTATCATACAAGTTTATAAAGCTGACTTAAAAGTTCCAGGCGCCCATTCGGGTCATCCACAGGTTTTTTAAGGTCATCATAAAGGTCCCGGTAAACCCGGACTTGCTCTTTCCCGGGATTATCCAAGGTAATAAAGTGGCCAGTACGACTTAAAAAGCGGGTGGGTCTCCCCATCTGCGGGGAAAGAGAATATTTTAATGAATAAAAAACACCCATGAACACGAATGATGGTCGTAAGGACTTCTCATCTAACGTTAAACGTTACTCTGCAATTATCTGCTGGACTATACCTTTCAAAATTATGATGGACACTATTAATTTGTGAACAAACCTTGGCAAATAAGTCTTCCACGAGATGCTTGTTCTTCTCATTAATAATTTTACTCTTGGCCCTCTCCAAGTCCAGCAATAGATCCGCTTCTTTCTCCATGATATCCGCCAATGCAGCTTTCTTCTCCGCTCCCCATCTGTTCATGAGGACGTAGTCCACCTCCTGCTTTCTCCACTGGTTAATGGCACGGTATAGTAACTCTATATCAAGCTATAAATAAATGGCGATTATGAATGGATGCGAGCTAATAGAGGACTTTAGCAAGCTCTCCGATAAACGCAAACATAAACGTAAACACTAAATTCAAATTCGGCGGCGCCGCTATTCCAGCACCGTTTGTGTTCACGTATCTATACTTGATTTTACGTAAAAGCAAACACTAAAATCCGTTTTTAGTATTTGATTTAACGTTCAAAATTAAAGTTTAATTTAGCGTTTGCCTTAGTGTTTGTTTGCGGGCGAGTGCTAAATTCCTCTAATATCTCAAAAGCAAAATATATACAATGATCCGGCGAATGGATTTGGTGAAAACATATCCAGGGTAAAGTACATAATTTGTTCATCTCTAATTATGTAATCTCTAATATGTCCTTAATACATATGATCATCTTCATTTCGAGCAAAGAGGAAAACTGAGAAGATGATGAATGGAGATGATCAATTTATGCCTTGCGGAGATATACATACATGTACTTCACCCTGGATGTGGTGAAACTTACCAAAGTTTTTGGGTTATACTGTCGATACAATTCATCGTCTTTAATTGCCAGGCGAACTTCGATTCTTCCCTTTCGAATCTGCTCTGCCCACTCCACCCTTTTAATGAGGCCCAGCATTCGATCTTCCTTCTCTTTAATGGCCAGCCATCGCCTCCAATACCGTTGGATGATGATAGCCTGGAGAATAAACCAAAGATATTTTTAGTCGTTGTAAAACTCCTTGTACATACTTATCAAAAATCTTTTTTTCTTCTTCAATATCTGTACGCACATTTTTGGTACTTATTTAGTTGGTTGTGGTTATTCTAGTTACTATTTTTTTTTAGTTACTAAAAACTTTTTTTTTTGGCCTACCGCTCTTTCTCGCAGTCTTTCTAATTGCGCTGCAGTGATGTACTTCCTCGCTCGTATCCATCTTTCCTTGCGGCAGGAAACGTAGTAATCTGGTCGATCCACTTGAGTATAAGTTGTCACAAGGGTATTCATACAATTCTCGGACTCGTGGAAGGCTTGCGTGGCCTTATTTTTTTCTGTGCAAGAGTCAATTCATTTTTTGGACTATTTTTTTAATAAGAAAATTCAAAATAAAGTGAAAGTACTGGCCCTTACGGGTTTCCCGCATTTCCTTCTTCACGTGCGGTGTCTGGGTGTAAGCGTGATGGTATTCCGCGTTAGTAATTTTGTGACGGTAGCCTCCCAAAAACAGTTTCCGATCAGTTGGGAAAGAGATGGTCACATTAATAGTCTTCCACCCAAATCCTGTTTCGGGTACGCAAATGACTTGCAATATATGCATTTCTGGCGACGAAATAGTAAGTAACGAAATTCTGAATTAACGAAAGTAATTAACGAAATTCCAAAAAATCTTTACCTGTGGGAACCTTAACTTTCCTCACAATGTCAGGTCGGGGAGGGAGTTTTCTGTCCAGAGGAATGTACAGTTCCCATTTCCCCTTTGCTTTCTTCGTCACTTCAACAGTGAATCGGAGTTTCTTCCCCGGTTGACCCCCACAATCCTTGAGGGATTTGTAATCCATGACTAATTTCTTGTTCCTCCTCAAATCCAAGTACTTGGCTGGGACTTTAACCACTTTGGAAAGTTCATCTTTAACATTGGAAATTTTTTGATCCAGACGAACATCCCTGGAGTATAATTTTTTCCCGGGTAGAATGTGGAAATGAATCGTAATTTTTTCGGCCAGCTTAAAAAAGGATTCCACACTGGGGCAGCGATTCATCCTTGGGGAACTTTTTGGGGTCCCAGGAGGGGAAGGAGTGGAATGCAAGGATGGGTAGCGGGCCACTTCGGCGGATAATCGACGTTCTAAGCAGGAGTCGGACATGACGTACAAGTCTTTAAAATCTTCGGAGCTTAAAACCATTTGTGGGGATTGTTCCACTGTTTCTTCTTCTTCCTCTTCTTCTTCCACAACATCCTCTTCCATTTCTTCTTCCCCGTCTCCTTTTTTCGGGAGATAATCCGGGACATTCTCCCCGTCTACCATACTTGCAGCCCTTATATCCCGCAATTTCTTCTTGCTCAAATCCAGACTGAAGAAACGTGGGTCTTCAAATGACAGCAAGTCATTTCCTGGCGTTTGCGTTTCCGTTCTGCTCAAATGTTGAGGAATTTATAATGATATAATTAGGGAACAAACGAGAAAAATTTTGATCGTGAGATTGCAGTACATCTGACAATTTAAAGAAGAATCTCAACAAACTTACTCTAATGCTTCCACATTTTCACTGGGATCAATCTCAGTCAGCTCCCCAGGAATTTCTTCTTCTTCTTCCAGATTGTCAAAGTTCAGGTTGGGATCCCATTTTTGCAAGTCTGGTGCTACGTACCTGTCTTCATCAGCTTCTTCCGTACCCTCTAATTTCCCAATTACATCATGATATCAGACGCAAACAGTGACAATAAAAATTAGGGATTCAAGAAAATAAAAATACAAATGGGTGCTTGAAGAAAATAAAAATAAAAATGAGTGCTTGAAGAAAAAAAGAAAAAATTAATTCTACCGATCATTTTGGCTTCTTCGGGTCCTCCCGCAGCAATGTCACGTCCCGGCTGCGTCTTCGACGCTGCACCATCGCCTTTCGGTACAGCTGTGGGCTTTGTTGGACCCGCATTGGCTGGGACAACATTGGGATTAGTGGCCTTTTTCGGGTTGGGCAATTTCTGAGGAGCTTCACCTTTGGCGTCACCCAATATTTGTGACACACCCAAGTCTTCCAGAGTTTCGGCTTGATCATCCCGAAACTCTTTTTCCTCACCTCCTGACATAATGATGTGCAAACTATAAAAGCATATTAAATAAATGTGTGCATAGACGTGTGTGCCTATTTTGGCATATACTTACACAAAAAATGAAGGTAAAAGTTGCTCCATTTCTTTCAGAGAACATTTTTCAAAATGCTATTGTATACCTTCTTTTCCCTAAAGAATTTCTCTTGAATGGTCCTCCACGCAGAGTCCAGGTGGAAATGTTGCGCTTTAATTTTCACTCACTTTCCCTTCCTTTCTCCGTATGAAATTATGAACTACATATTTTTAAAACGGTTTTTCAGGGCTAAAACGTTCAAAAATTAGTTGTCTGTCGAAATGTTTATGCCTTTGTACACTCGGAACGTTGCTGACTTTCATAGATTCTCTGGGGAGAATGTCAAAATCCGATGTTAACGTGAATTTACCCAAAGGCCCGTGTCTGTAGAGGTATTTATTCACGTGGTTTTATTTTCATTCTAATAGGAATGGACAATAATTAGTTATTACGTTTTATTTTTCTTAAGTTTAAATCTTGAAGAAAAATAAATAATTGATTTGCGACTGCGAGATTGCGACTATCATTGTGGATCATCGCGAATACACGATATGACTTATGACATCATTTAATATGTCTTTCAAAATATGAAGCTTCCTTAGAAATAAATAAATAATATATTAAATGACACTAGCCACTACAAGTCCAACTTATACAATTTTTTGAATGTCACATGGCGAAAGTATTGGATGCATGGAATATTTTTGTTCCTTCTCTCTGTTTACCTCTTCGGGTTGATCTATACCCATGTCCATTCGTACTGTTTGATCAATAATGCAATAAAATCCCATATTATTCGTTTTTCCATCAAAACACCAGATGTCTACTCTCTTAGATCCGCTCAATGAAACTTCCAACAAACGTACCACAAGTATAGTAAAGGGGTTCGAAGCTGAGATTTTTTTTTGCATTTAATTACCGAATGTGTAAAATAATTGGGACATCTCGCCCCACAACTTGAACGAAAAAAAATTCAAATTTCAAATTTTCAAAACTGACCAAAGGAGGGTGACCTTTGCTACAACAAAATTTCTTATGGGATTTAACATGGCGCAAACATCCTTCCATTTCGAAGACGCCTATGCTTACCACTATCCTTTTTGTATGTCGTATGTGTACCTTGTGGAATGTTCATTTCGTCTCGCGTCTCTGTCTCTGTTGTCTCGCTTTCGTCTAATTATTTTTGCTCCATGTATCTATGTATACACACATATATACATATAAAATGTATGTAGGTTATGATATGGTCAATGTGGTGGGGAATGAGTCGACGTTTACGCTTTCACGCTGACCTTTTCATATACACATCTTATTCAAGAAGCAAAAAAAAAACATTCGTATTAAATGTGGTTTCGCGTGGCGTTAAGATTCCTATTAGAAATTGTCCAGGAGATTAAACTCCTTTCAAACGGGGTCCAGCCTTACCTGAGGCACCGCTATTAAAAATATCTCATATTATACGGCGATTCAACTTCCCCCGTTTTGATTCACCCTTTTAAAAGCAGGAAATTTGTGGTCCTGAAAGTCCGTGTTTCGTCCTTATAGATATTCTTCCTCACCATGAATTTTTCATTACTCATTTCCGCAGGCTTCTTGTTTCCTACTTACATTTGCTGGGTTCTTACACGTCCTCCTCTCTTCCCCTGCGTTCCGGTTCCGATTCCAATGCGAAGATTTGGCAACTTGAACAACCCTACGCGGACGTGTTGCTGGGATTCTTTGTCATAAGGTGAGTCCTTTTTTTTTTTTGTGGATTTATTTCTATACCAGCATATGGATGTCCATTCATTTTGTAGGTAGACACGGACGCTTAGTTAATAAATATGCTGTATTTTGGGTAGTACATATTAATAATATAAAATAATATATTATTTTGTGAGGTGTGTCATTTTGAGCAAGCTCGTATTGAGAAGGCGTTCTAGCAGATTATCTGGGAGATGGTAATTTTTATTTACTGTTAGTTCATTTTTTTAAAAATCCAAAGCTCCGTCCCTATTTTACCAGGATTGAACTTCTCCATGGATTACATTATTACGGTGATCCCGTATAGTGGAATCTCACCATAACGGGTCACTCTATACATCCTCAAATCGCCGTTTTGGAGTAAAACCGTTGTAGAGAAAACGATTTTTTTTTACTCCGTGCAATTAATAATAATTCATTAAGAATTAATAGGTTTTGAGAGGAGCATATTCTGGTACTGTTATAGGGAGAAAATTTTCCCGTAAACGTGTCGCGTGCCCTTCTTGGTGTCACTTCTCAATTAATTAGTATTGAATTAGTATTTTAATTATCACAGCAAAAGTCATTCAGAAACATGTTTACTTAACACACCATTTACATTTACTTTAGAAACATGTTCGACTAATCGAAATGCTAGAAATGTGGAAAATCTATGAGTTTTTCAATGCACCCAATACTCCTTTACTTGAAATACAAAATACATAATATGAGAACGCTTCAAGAGGACTGTCGGCAGGCAGAACCATGGAGCTCTTGAGCAGTTCAATGAACCAAAAAACACAATACTTCTTATTTACAGAAAACTTGGTCAGGTACTTGAGTTTTGCTTCACAAAGTATCAGTACCTAATGAGAGTCTCATGAGGAATGAGGTAAGGCTTCCTCCAATGAGTACCCTCTTGATGAAGCCATCATGATTGGCTTTCCTATAAACTACAAGTGTATATACAGAGAAGCCAGGGAGACGTAGTGGAGGAGAGAAACCGTGATTTAATCATTTTATTCCCTTCAACGAGAGAGCATGTAGTGTGTAATGAAGTCACTTGGAAGATTTGACTCGTTCATACGAAAGTTCGGGGCTATATATAGCTCTAATAGGATGAGATGGTAATAGAAGATGGAATAATGGAGGGAAAGTGGCACACTCAAACAGTTTTACAAAGTCTCTAAACAGGAAAATATAGAAAAAAGTGAGAAAAAGGGAAAGACCGAAAGACGTGTTCCTCTGAGCTCCTCTTCTTGCGTGTGCCGCCTCTAACTTTGAAATCAAATGTTCTTTAGGAAAAGATGAGGAAAAGTGAAGTGGAAACTTTTTTTTTTCCATCTTTTTGTTTTCACTACTTTTAGCACCCAAAAAATTTTGTCTGGCATCCTCCTAGAATGGTTGTGCATTTTCGGATCAGCGACAAGTATTGTGAGTCCCATCACAAAACGGCACTTGATTCGTTTGCTTGCAATTGCACAAAAAGTACTCTTTGGAAGCATCTGGTGTGAATTCCAAGGGCTTCAGACCTTTTCGACAGTGCTTGTGATTCCCATCGCACATTGGCTGTCATTGGTGACCGGGAAAAAGGGGAAAAGTCAGGGTGATACTCAAATTCCAATTTTCGTCACTCACACTCGTGGCTATTGAGTGTGAGTGCCGATTGGGTATTCAACCTCGGTTTGAGTGTGAGTGTTGCTCTATGTCTATACATGGCAAGTCCCGTTCAGTACTCATTCGAGCAATCACACTCATTGTGGGTTAGTGTGAGTGATAAAAATCCAACTTGAATCCCACTCTTAATTACACGCACTCACACTCACACATTGACTAGCAGAAGGAATTTAATGCTCATTTATGTGGGAAATGTAATTCTTCCTGAATTAATAGACAATATATGTACCTAATAGCAGTTTTTACAGACAAAGTGAGGCACGAACCTGCTTTTTACTCAGGCCACAAGCACACCACTTGTACTTCTTCCCTTTCTCCATGAAAAGTTTCATGGGCTGCTTGTCGTAAATCTCTCCCTTCATCGCCGCTACTTCGCTCGTCACATGAAGATTCTGAATCAAACCCAGGCAAATTCCTAAATATCATTATCCTGGCAGAATTTTTTCACAATGAAAAAAGTAAGTTTGTTCAACAGCATTTATTCAATTGTTAAGGACTCAATTGTTACCTGGATTCTCAAACTACTCAAGGGAGGAACATACTGCCTCACGGCTCTTGCAGCAATTACCCTGCTCAGCATATTTTCACGCTTTTGTTTCTGTCCTAGCGTGTGATCCTGTTTATGTATGTAACTTGCCTTCTCCCGACTTTGCCCGAAGGACGTAAACACTGGATTTTTTCCTGTAAAAAAGATTATTTGTTAATGAGAGCACTCACTCAATTTGAGCTCTTATTCTATGCGTAACTTTACATGTCCTTTTACTCTTTAAGTGTCCCCTTAGTGTCTGCTGTAGCGAAGCAGAAGGAAAGCCAAATTACAGTATCCTATGGTGAAATAGCAGGTGTTGGTGTTATTTTATTGCTATTACTGTGGAAAGGAGGAGTATTTCTTTCCTTGCTGGCTCACATTGTCACATTTTCTTGTTTATCTCTTGTCCTTTAGTCCTTTCTCTCTTGTCTCTCTTCAATTGTTTAACTTTTAATTGTCAATGGTCAACAATATATATATATGTATATATAAATATAATATATAAAGTACAATACATCCAACTTTGATGTCCTTCATGCACTTTTCCTATCGATACTTTTCTTGATTATGATATGTATTATAGGCCATATCATATTATTATCATATTATTAATTATATTATTTTAACTAACACCATATATGTGCAATTCTATGCATAATCATTTGTATATTTTATATTTAAGCTCCAGTTTTCAATAAAAAAAACGTTCATACTTTCTCCGTAGGAGATTTGCATGGTAATTATTGATCCCGAAAATCTTGCTTTCAGTCAATAGTATACTGTATTATATGTATTATTATGCCCATGGTATATATTTAATAATCTGGCTTCATTACGTTGTGTTGGCAAGTCGGTCGCACTTGGTGGACAGAACTGTTTAACAACTTGGAAAGCATTTAGAAGATTTATTTATTATCTCACAATCACAATTGAAACAAAACCGGCATCACCATGAGAGATGAAGTTAGCTTGCAAGAAAAGAAAACCATTTTAATCACTTCCCATCGGCTACTTTTTTTTTTTTTTAAACTTTTGATGGCATTTACTTCAAATTGGCAAGGTCAACAATTACTTTATTTCAACAGAGTACTTCAAATCTGAAATGCCCTCATCCGTATATGTCCATGGTGCATCAAATGATGCGGTGAGGGGGTCACACATCTTACTCTTCCTGGTGCGATTCCCCCTCTCAGCCGTGTGCAAGGGGGTGTCAATTTTCCAAACAATTATTTACTTCTTGTATCCAAACACACATATGGGTTCACATAAAGGCTAGTAAGGGTAGAAAAAAAAGGGGGCAACAGTGGGAGAAGGAAGGCCGCGATCCTTTCTTTTTTTTTTTGTTGTAGGCATTGTAGATGGTACAATCACTCAAGCGTGTCCCACAAGGGGAAAGCGGTGGATGTCGAGGAGGAGGCGATGGGAGAAAGGCGGAGGAGGAGAAAAAATAAATAAAAGGATTCCTCTTTTCTCCCCTTTTTTTTCCTATTTGAATTCATCCAATTGTCCCCTGTACACGTTAGGTGAGCACAAGTGTGGAGGACTGGGAGGAAACATGTGGTTCATTGTCCTTGTGCGGTGATGCGAGGGCCGGGAGCTTTCCCTGTGTACAAAAAACCATTAGAACCCCCTCATACTTCCACGTCAGTTAAATTTATTTTGCCGCTAGCAAGCTAATGATGCTTCATTACTTTTGTGCCAGTTGCATGCGGGGAATGTGTAGAAATTCGTGTACAAAATGATTTTCAAAATGATTTGATGGAGGGATTTTTGTTCCTGATAAACAATGTGAGATTTTGAAGGAAAAATACGGGTGTACAAAATAGGGCTGTAAAAAAGCAAATTTGTAGGAAATACAAGTAGGCTTGCATTTGTTGTGGCTTGAGAGGGTCCTCTCCCGATGGGTTTTCTCGGCCTCCAGCATTTGCTTGGGAAAGGGAAGCAACGGACCCTGTAAACATCAAGAGTGGGAGAGATGGAATGGAGAGTGAAAAAAGGAAGAGCAGAGTAGGAGATGACAAAGATGTAAGGAGCACTCTGAAGCCCCTTGCAGAGTCCCCACGATGAGCATACACGTACGTAACTTGCCAGTCATGCAAATATCTTTTTTTTTGTCCAGAAGAAAAGGATCCCGTGAATCATGGAAAAAGAAATTTCTCCATGATGTCTCCCTCACTTGTGCCACGGAACATTGACTCAACACAGACACTCTCAAATCAAATGAAAGGAACAGAAGAATGATTTTCATGCCTTCTTATAACCAGCCACGACCATTCCAAAGAAAGTATAGCTCTCCCTGCCCTGAATTTTCCCTGCATTATACTATATAAGAGCTAGTGCAGCCACTCGTCCATCATCCACTTTTCTCGCTGTTATTTCATTCTTTTTCTTTTGCATTTTCCTAAACGCTCCTGCTGATTCCTTCCCATTATTCCCTTTGTAAACTTTCACTCCCTTTCTTATACTTTTTGTCTATCCCCACTTGCAACTTTTCTTTTTGGTTATCTCTTCCACTCACTTTCTCATTTTTTATTTCGCTTTTTCTCTCACTTTCCTTTACTGTTCTTATCTCTCTTACCTTTCTCCATTTCCTTGTTCTTCTCCCTTCCACTTCTTTTTAAGCCTCCCTCACTCTATATTCCTTGTTAACAATGGCTTTGTATCATTAATCTCTATTGATTTCTCCTTAATACGTTATCATTCATCTGTATATCTTACTTACTATTCGATTATGCCTCACTTTCTTATTATTTCCCCTACTTTTACTTACGTCTCTTGCTTTCTCTTTTTTCTTCCTATTGTTTTCTCTTTCTTGTCATCTTTCTTTGTCTTTTTAATCCTGTTCCTTTTTTCATCCTCTTGCTTTCTCCTATTCATCCTGTTCCTTTTTTCATCCTTTGCCTTCTCCTATTCATCCTCTTCCTTTTTTCATCCTCTTGCTTTCTCTTCTTTATATATTTCATCCTCTTGCTTTCTCTTCTTTCTATTGTTCATCCTCTTGCTTTCTCTTCTTTCTATATTTCATCCTCTTGCTTTCTCTTCTTTCTATTTTTCATCCTCTTGCTTTCTCTTCTTTCTATTTTTCATCCTCTTGCTTTCTCTTCTTTCTATTCTTCATCCTCTTGCTTTCTCTCTTTTCGTCCTTTTGCTTTTTTCATCTTCTTGCTTTCTCTTTTTTAAACCTCTTTTTTCATCCTTTTGCTGTCTCTTTTTTAAACCTGTTTTTTCATCCTCTTGCTTTCTCTTTTTTAGACCACTTTTTCATCCTCTTGCTTTCTCTTTTTTAGACCACTTTTTCATCCTCTTGCTTTCTATTTTTTCTTCCTCTTTTTTCATTCTATTTTTTGATTGTCTCCCTTGCTTGTTCTTCGATTGGCTCCGATATCAAAGTTTCGCTACCGTCTCGCCTTTGCAATTTTGCTCGTCATCCGAAAATGCCTACCTCGTTCAAATCCCGTCATTCGCTCGTCAATCCTCCTTTGGATAATACAGATACTTTTATAGTGAATGATAGTACCTGTAGGAAACATAAAGAAAAATTGATTTCGTCCCTTTCTCCGCCGTCCATTGCTAAAAGCTGGAACGTGACGTCGTCATATATAGACTTTGGACAGAATTCGCCGACGAGATTGCAAGGGGCCTTTTGACTGCTGATGTCTTTGTCTCTGTCCCATTCTCTCTCTCTCTCATTTTTGGTCACACACTTTCCCTTTATATAAATACTCCCCGTCGATATAAACTTTATTACGGCGCTGAAGCAAAACTTATGTTAATGACTTGGACATAACATCTGCTCCTGACTTTAGTTGGCTTCTGCCAAAAGTATAAGGAAGAAAATCAATTTACACTGTATTAGCTCCAGTGACAAAATTATGTTTGGATTGTATCTGTGAGAGCGTCGTTTGGATGGAACGTATGGAACGAATTCCGCATTTCCCCACCGTTCTTTCCTCCAGTTTCACACTTTCTCCGTCGCTAGCCCTGAAAGCCCTGTTTCTTTGGGGACTAAATGACCTGACAAAGACATTTCTTTTTGGGGAAAGAAGGGCAAGTTAAACTAGCTAACGCCCTTAGTATTAGATATTTGTCACTACTTTTTGGAAGTTTCCTTTGAACTATGTGTCTCCTGTTAAGTCTTAAAATACATGGAATTAGTTACACATTGCATATTTGTTGCTAAATGACTACCTATTACAATCTCGTATGTACATTACATGCATATGTGTTGATTTATTTTAACCACCTTACGCCAGACTAAGAAAATCTCCGAAAATCTTTCAATTAACTTTACAAGCGCTGGAGACATGAAAGGATTTTTGGAAGTGAAAAGTGGAGCAGTGATGATGTGTGCAAGCGTCTAATAAAGACGCTCTTGGAGAAAAAATCGCTTTTTGATGTGGGATTTTACTTGTAAAGTAATGTAAAACAAATTTGGTAGGGAAAATGGAGGGAAAGAATGAGTGGAGGAAGGAGAAATCTCAAAACTTTCGTAGCCATTGGACAAATCGAAAAACTGGAGAAAATCAATGCCGAAGGATCATTTCCTCCAGTGTGTACATTTTCTATCAAAGATTGTTGGAACTGGCTCTTTTTGTACTTGTTTGAAGTGAAAATTTAGTTAATAGAAATACTGTTTGATTTACTCTTTTGCCAATAAATGACGGTCAGCTTCAACATCTGACACAATTTTTGCATTACCAAACGTACACTTTTTTTTGGGTAGAGATCAAATATGGAATTGAGGCCACAATTCCAAGCTTTCCATTTAAATGGAAATTTCTCGTTGGTGGCCGTAGCGGTCAGCAGGAAGGATTGTATGTCAACTCAATGAAAGACGAGCTAAGAATGAGAGACGAGGGATTTCAAGAGATTCCTTCTTCACACATATTTATCTACAGGGTGATTTCTTTAACTTTCCCCATGCTTGTATGAGAGTACGAGTTTACTTTCTCCAGTTTCATCTATCACTGCTCCAACAGTTCGTTTGACAGACTGGTTTGATCTAGAAATTAGGAAGAAGGCAATATTTTGTTTAAATACTGTCTGATTATTGACGTTTATAATTATCTGTGTGGCTAGCATATATTTTTGTGACGATGATCAATGCTTATGATGATCAATGATTGCTCTTTCTGCGTAGGTACAAGTCAATTTCAAAGGATTTTGCACATGAACAAGTATATACATATACGTAACTGCACTTTAAATTTCTAATTGTTTAAAGTGCCTTCGGAAATGTTTATATGGATATAAAATCACTTCCAATGTTATTTATTTCCACTTTTAAAGTGAAAGGTTTTCCATTTAGAGCCAAATCTCGTGACCTCCTTAGAAAGCACAACCCTGTACGCTTGTCATGGTCGCATTTTTCTATTCATTTGTGAGATTCCATACACTCGGGATTGTTTTCTTCCGTCTTCCACACCAACCGCATAATATATTATGGTTCGGAAAGACGTGTTGGGAGGTTGGGATGGAGTAAAAACAACACAAGAATTT
>JAQGBT010002351.1:0-24698 GCA_034698585.1 Disparrhopalites patrizii
AGGAAGAGAGAGACAGAGAGAAAGAGAGAGAAAGAGAGAGAAAGAGAGAGAAAGAGAGAGAGAGTGAGAGAGGTGATCAAACCCTAAATCGAATCCAGTCCCAATTTGGGGTTTGAGTCAGTAAGTTCCGATAAGATCTAATCGGAGGAATGTATGGTGTAGAATGCACACATCGCTGGAGAAGAGGAAGAAGAAGGAAATGAAGCAAGAGAGGGACATAAGACGAAGACTTTGAAGAAGAAGAAGAAGAAGAAGCGAGAGAGAATAGGAATCAAGTTGCTGGAGCGTTCTGGACCAATAAGTCGCCACCAAAACGTGTAATTATTCACAGCACGTTCTAGTCGCTTAAAATTTGTTTCTGAGGTCACGTACGTCTCTCTCTCTCTCTCTCCCTGTCCTTCTCCTTCTCGCTCTCCCATCCCGCCCCCCGACATGACACAACGTGCTACACGCAGACTGTACTTAATGTGTACGGAAAGAAAAAAGTACGGAGGGTTGAAGAGAAGGCGACGGTCGTTGACAACTAACGACAGGATAAAGAGACGAGAGAGAGAGAGGGACTTGTTGAGACTATCCAAAGAGCCTCACTTTTTTTGACAAAGAAGAAAAAAAACACTGTGGATATTACTTGAAAGACACATGATGGAAAGAGGGAGAAAAAAAACTCAATTCATTTCATTAATTTCATCTTTTCTGTTCCGGACCTCCACACCATCATCAGGAGTGTCTCAGCACGTCCAATTCTTCTTTTCCCTTGCCAGTGCTTTTGTAAATAAATACCTATATATATAACAAAAGGAGAACAATAGAATGCACGGGAGGGATGTTGGAGTTGAATCTTTGTTATTGTAGTGTACAATGTCGGTGTTTTATCTAAACGTATGTGCCTGAACGGATCTTAAATTTACTCAATTTGTACATTTACCTATGCTGCCATGATCTATTTTGTAATGCAACCATCCAATGCCCTATGTTATTTCTATAATCATGACGTACCTGTTTTTCCCCGAAATGTACGCCCTGATTTGTATTTTTTAATCTTATCCAGCATATAAAAGAAGCTGGAGTCCATAATTCTAGGTCTTTGCCTTGGCGTCTCTTGGGTCTACTGCTAGTTTTGTTTTTAAATAAAGGAGTTAAGGACGTTTTTTTTAGTGCAGCATAACGCCATGGCTTTTTCCTACATTTTGATTCCTTTCTCATAAATTCATTCCATACAATCCATTTTCCCCCACAAACACAATAAAGTGATGAACAGAAAAAAAAGAAGCAGGGTGTCAAACCCCATTGTAAAAGCCCATTGTATTTTTTTTTCGCTCTCTCTTTCTATTTCTTTGCTCTCCGTGTGTATGTGTCTTGCTCTCTCTCTCTCTCTCTCTCTCTCTTTATCTCCTTCGCTAGGGTCTTTCTTCCTTATAATTTCTCTTGTTATCTCGGAATTGAAAATATCATCGGAAGAGGAAAGGCACTTTGTCACCTTCAAGAGTTCCCCCTCAGACGGTACTACTTGCTCCTTCGTACAACTAATGGGAAGCATAAAAATTCCATCAAGATACTGGGAAGGAACAAGCCGGACAGAATTTTTTTTCTCCCTCACTCTCTCTCTCTCACTTCTTTGTTGTCTCCTCCGTATCTAGATATAGTAAGAGGTGTGGGTATTACAAATCTCTCCCAAAGACCTCTTCTACTTTTTGATTCTTTCTCCTGCCCAGCTCATCTATTAAGGACCAAAGGATATAATATGGGATGGGTCGTGATGAGAAAAAAATATCGGGGATACTATGCTCCCCCTGTACTAGCCACTTCTGATACTTCCCCCTTGTAATTCCCAAACCATCATGATCCCAATAATGTATCGGCACTTGGGAGGACTTAAAGCCACAACTTTTTTTTTGTCTTATTATTAGCAACTTTTTCCGGATCAGCCTTCATCAAAATCATTGCCGTCCTCATATTGAGGGACACCAACCCCTCCTATAGCCCTATTTCTTCCCCGGAAAAACACACGGGACTAATGGGCCATAAACCTGGAAATATCCATTTGATGTACAGATTTTTTGATGAAATAGCCCAAGAGAGGGATAGTGCGTAAGAAAGAGAGAGAGATAAGAAAAATACTTCACCTAAAAAACATCTACAAACTATGACCATTATTATTAAACTTGTCTCTCTTGTGTCTTTATGCCTTCCCTCCCTTGTGCAGTTATGCCTGTATCGTCTCATCCAATAGAGTCCTCTCCGTGTAAATATTGTCCCCTTTGCACGTCCAAATCCTGTACAGCTACCATTATGACCACAATATCTCAACCGCCCCATCCGGCTGGAGTGTGTTGTGGAAGTGAAACTAAATACTTTGCAATCCAGGCATAATCGTAAAAGGTCATCATAGGTCTGGAATTATTATTTCAAGCTGCACCACGGCAAGGAGGGCGTTGAAATGAGAAAGATAAGAAAGGAGAAAGAGAGACTAAGCGGCCGTCGGAATGTGGCAGGACGAAAGAGACCGGGAGACAAACTGAATTGGAGGGACGCAGACAGAAAGAATTGCAGGGAAAGAAGGAGAGAATATTGAAGAGAGAGACGGGATGAAAAAACCTTAAAGAGAGCAGGACATAGGGAAGGAGAAGAAAAGAGGAACGATGGAGATAAAACGGAAGCAAAGAATGAGAGAGAAGTTGTAAAGAATAAGAGAAAAACAAAGCAAAGGAGAAGACAGAGAAACCCGAGAGAAAGGACAGCAAAAGAGGGAAAAGAGAGAATGAATAACAGAGAAAAGATTAGAAGAAGAGCAAAACGAGACAGAGAAAAAGGGAACAAAAGCAAGAAAGAGAGATACAGCTAGAAAAAGCTAGAAAAAGAGAACAAAAGCGTGAAAGAGAGAGAAACAGACAGATGCAGATAGAAAAAGCCATACAGCGCGAGAGAAAGAGAGAGAAAGGGTGAGAAAAGGCAACAAACAGAGAGAGAAGAGAAGAAAGAGAAAGAAATAGAAAAAGAGAGATGAAAGACGGCGAAATACGGAGAAAAAGAGATAATAGAGGACGAAATAGGGAGAAAGAGAGAGATAAAAGAGGACGAAATAGGGAGAGAGAGAGATGAAAGAGGAACATACAGAGTTAAACAGAATGAAAGAGAGAAAGAGTGAGACAGAGTGAGAAAAGTGAAAAAATAGTAAGAAAGAGAGATACAACAGAAAAAAATAGGGAGAAAGAGAGATAATTGGGAAGAATAAGAGAGATAAAAGAGGAAGAAAGAGAGAGAAGATGAAGAAATAAGAATAAACACAGAGAAAGAGAGAGAAGATGAAGAAATAAGAATAAACACAGAGAAAGAGAGAGAAGACGAAGTAACAGAGAGAAATGGGGAAGAAACAGAGAGAAATGAGGAAGAAACAGAGAAAAGACGAATAAATTGGGAGAAAGAGAGAGAGAGGAAGAGAAAGAGAGGGAAAGAGAGAGAGACAGAGAGAGAGAGAGAGGAAGAGAAAGAGAGAGAGACAGTGACAAAAGCAGTCTATACATTTGGGGAATGAAGCTAATTAATTAGATTGTCACGCAACTGCTCGCTCATTTGTAATTGTAGGCACAAGAGACCCTCACACATTTGTTAAAGGCTCTTTTATTTCATGCATCTTATAAACTAACCCCACTGTCAAGGGGGCTGAGCCATAACTATCCCCACTGTAGCCCGTGAATACCCTCCCAGCACATTTCATATGGAGCATACATACAAAGGAAAAAAAAAGTCCCACGAAATACACATCTTTTACATGGGGAGTAGTTTCCTGCAAAAGGTTGCAAGCAAAACTTTCTCAGGGGATTTTTAAAGTGTAAATGCAAGTACTCACGATAAGCATTTCGTATCATCTAAATGAATCAACCAACCAACCTTATTCCTCAGGCTCTCGTGTCTCTCTTTCCGTTTCTATCTCTCCCACTTACTCTCTATTACCTCAAATCTGTCTAAGCCTTCCCTCTAGTTGAGCAAGAGGGATCATACAGAAATAATAAATCCATTTTGATGACACAAACGCTAAATAATAAAATCTCCCACTTACTCTTTGAAGTTTTTTGCAAAATAATTTGGTTTCGGAGGAAAACTCGATGATTAAGTGCCGGCTAGGACGTGGGGAGCTAATCCGGAGAATTTCTATTTATCTTAACGGACTTCCCCATGACTCGTCGTACTAAAAATGCATTTACTGAAGGAAGGAGAGGCTTTCTCCGCCTTCTCCGGGTGCAGTTAGCAGAGGAATGATGCAACGCACTGATAAGGACGAAAGGAAGCAATTACGTCTTTCTATGTGACCATTATGCCGGGTCTAGAGTACGGCGGGTTTTTGATATTATTTTCCCTGGTCGTGTTGCGCAGACTAGTACTTATGCTTTCCTTTTCATGCCTCGTGTAAGTTTTTTCTCACTCCCGGAGATATTATTGCACTTTTACTCCTTTTCCCTCTTGTCCTTTCCCTCCCTCCCTCGCTTCCTACAAGGAACATCCGTCGTTTCTCGGGTAGGGCTTTTTTTACTTGTATGTGAACCAGAGGAAGACACGACTACTGAACATCCCTCGGCTTTATTACATAACCACGGCAGAGGGAGGAGGGCTAATAAGGAATGTTCTGCTAACATGGTGCTTTTAATTTCAAAAATTGGTTTTCAACTGGGAGTCATTACAGGAAAGCGGAGCACGTTGCTTTTCTCCTCAAACATGCTTTCTCGCGCTAGAAAGCGTGAAAATCTCCTTTCTCTCTCGTTCTCGCTATTTCTCTTTCCCCTTTTTTCTCTTTCTTTCTCATTCTCCCTCTTTCTCTCTTTTTCTTCTTCTCTCTCGTTCTGGCTCTTTTTCTCTCCCTTTTTCTCTTGCTATCTCTCTATTTCTCTTTCTTGCTCTCTCTCTCGTTCTCTCTGTATTTCTCTTTTTATTTCTCTTTCGTTCTCTGTATTTCTCTCTCTTGCTCTCTCTATTTCTCTTTCTTGCTCTCTCTCTCTCGTTCTCTCTTTATTTCTCTTTCGTTCTCTCTTTACATCCCTCTCTTGCTCCCTCTCTCATTCTATCTCTCTTGCTCTCTCTTTACATCCCTCTCTTGCTCCCTCTCTCATTCTCTCTCTCTTGCTCTCTCTCTCGTTCTCTCTTTATATCTCTCTTGCTCTCTCTCTCTCGTTCTCTCTTTATTTCTCTTTCGTTCTCTCTTTATATCTCTCTTGCTCTCTCTCTCTCGTTCTCTCTTTATTTCTCTTTCGTTCTCTCTTTACATCTCTCTTGCTCTCTCTCATTCTCTCTTTATCTCACTCTTGCTCTCTCTCATTCTCTCTTTATCTCACTCTTGCTCTCTCTCATTCTCTCTTTATCTCACTCTTGCTCTCGCTCATTCTCTCTTTATCTCACTCTTGCTCTCTCTCATTCTATCTTTATCTCACTCTTGCTGTCTCTCTCTCGTTCTCTCTTTCATTCTCTTTCGTATATCTCTTTTGCTTTCTTTCGTTTTCTTTCTCGTTCTCTCTCTGCCTCTCATTCTGTCCTATGTAGGAGAGAGAATTCCGGAGCTTCCGCCGTTTTATGTATTTTCACTTTTCACACAACCCGGAGAAGTGCAAAGATGATTCTTCCTCTCTCATATACGGGATACACCGACTCACGTAACGGGATCTCCTCCACCAATTGCTCTCGAAAAGGTATGTACCGGAGTGTAAAAGTAGCGTGGAAGAATGAATTTGTTCCAGGCGGATTGTACTCTCTTGTATCATCCCCCTTTTCGCCAGAATCAACAATGTGACACTGGAAGGATCCATGAATTTAATCTCACCCACTGTTAACTACAAGTGGCCGTGTAAACAGAAAATATGTATTTCCCCGACTACCACTCCTCTCCCGGGTGTGTGAGTGAGACACCGGAATTTCCTAATTTTTGTCTCCATTTCTCCGTTTGAAGGTAAACCCTTCTGGCTTCAGTATTCATTTGCGACGCTACCTTCTTGGGGAAAAAGGAAACAACAGCTTGGATTTCCTGTTTCTCTTTTTTCAATTGTATGGAAAAAGACCATCTACAACTTTGTTTTGGTAGGATATGGCTTATTTTCTTATGTTTGCTTTAACAATATGCTACCACAACACTCTCGGGCCGTCTGACGTCCA
Organism: Disparrhopalites patrizii; assembly: GCA_034698585.1. Taxonomy (NCBI): domain Eukaryota; kingdom Metazoa; phylum Arthropoda; class Collembola; order Symphypleona; family Sminthuridae; genus Disparrhopalites; species Disparrhopalites patrizii. Next base: position 6,136 of record JAQGBT010002351.1, read on the forward strand.
ATTTACAGTCCATTATGAGTTTTTACCGGGACTTTCTCTCTGTGTAGGTTATCGTTTCCAAAATCATGTAATATCCTCTTTGGCAAATTATGCGAGAAGAAAAACTTTTTTTCGGAGCCTTTAATGATATTTTTCTTTCCATGTTGTTTTAATTAAAATTTTCTTCCCTGTTTTTCATCCCATTTTCCCCAGCAATGCCACAGGTGGAAGGTGGGACTTTCTCATTCCCGTTTCATTATCAAAACCCAAATATTGAATCAACCGCAACAACACATTTAGTGGCCATGTTTTTCTTAAGTCTTAACCTGAGAACAAATTAACCACTTCAATATATTATAAGGGAATTTTTCTATCTCTTCCGCACTTGTGATAACAACCCTTGGCAAATTATTCAACAGTCCAACATGTGACTACAGAATTTCTCTGAATTTATTAAGTTGCTCGGTGGGAACTGTTTTTTTATGAGAATATTCAAGTATAATTAGGTATTTTCGTTAAGGTTGGCTGGTTTTGTAGTGTTTGAGAAAATACGTGTACCTATTCCAATTTAAAAAAAAACGTATATACGTGAAAAAAATTGATCTAAAGTGAGGGAAAGTTCCAAGGCTTGCTATTAAATACCCGGGTAGATGGTGCTCCTTCACCCTCCGACTTCTTCGTGGCTTCTGTTTCCAGAACTAGCATGGCACATTTTCCTAATTTTCATTTTGAATAAATTCTACAGCAATTTTAACTGATCCTTAACAGTCTTGATTCCATCCACAGTCAGAAATGGGACATGCCTTATGCGCATCTCTCTAATTATTCCAGTGACATTTATGTCATAGCTGCACGTCCATATTAAAGGAGTTGCCTAATATCTCACAACAAGGTCGCTGGAAATTCCTCAGAAAAAAATAATGACACCCTTTAAAGTAGAAGGGGGCAATGACACCGTAAAAAGGGTAAATGTCTAAAAAGACGTGTGTTTGCAAAGATTGTACCAGAAAGTTTCACAACACTTCTTTGGTCGAGGTTAAAAATCTCATTTAATTTTCTTTGGCTGATTTTTTTACACACACAGATTTTCTTATTTGCCAGCCGACATGTGAATGGTTAGAGTGGAAGATGTCAAGGGTTGTATGGCTGGAAGGACTTGTGCCACTTCTAGTATTTGCACCTGCCACCAACAACACTTTTTTTTTCTGGTGCCATATTAGTAGAAGAGGGAAAATAGGGGCGACATGCTTTCATAAACCCTGTCACCACAATCACGCAATGTCAACATTGTCGCTTACGAAAATGAGACGCGGGAATTTTCATTTCTATATACCCTAAAAACATGACATGATTACTGTGTGGCGGGAAGGGAAAAAATACCCATGGACACGGTGAAGGAGGAAATGAGGAAGATGTGGATGAAAATGTTTGGACAAACTCTTCTTGTACATGTGTACCATATTTTAATAGAATTCTTGTTGTTCACTTCCAGATTTTTTTTTATTCACGTGTGCTACTCCAGTTTCTCCTGACAACATCTCCTTGTCCGGGCCAGACGGAGATATGGACAAAGCATCAGGAGACGGGGAAGTAAAGAAGAAAAACCCCAAGCAAATAAGAGGCAGGGAAAAAGTGGGGAAAATCAATGGAAACTGGGGAAATTCAAAAAAGGTGTCAGAGAACGGAGGGAGAAAAATAAATAACATGTTGACAGAGAAAAATAGGAGAATTACGAAAGAGAGATATAGAAAAATCAGACTGAGGAAGGAGAGAGAAAATGATTAAAGGGGGAATACAAAAGGCGACAGATAATATAAACAAAAGAGGAATAGAAAAGGTGAGTGAGAAAATTTATAAAAGGGGAATAGAAAAAGGGAGAGAGAAAATAAATAAAAGAGGAGTCCAAAGGCCAGCGAGATAATTAATACACGGGGAATAGAAAAGGCGAGAGAGAAACTAAATAAAAGAGGAATACAAAAGGCCAGCGAGAAAATAAATAAAAGAGGAATACAAAAGACCAGCGAGAAAATAAATAAAAGAGGAATACAAAAGGCCAGCGAGAAAATAAATAAAAGTGGAATCAAGGCGAGTAAATATAATAAAAAAGGAATAGAAAGAGCGTGAGAAAAAAAACTAAAATAAAATAGAGAAAAAAACTAAAACAAAATAGAGAAAAAAACTAAAACAAAATAAAGAAAAAAACTGAAACAAAATAGAGAAAAAAACTAAAACAAAATAGAGAAAAAATGGAGAGAAAAAGAAGGGGAAATAAAAAAGAGTAAGAGAACCAGAGAAATTAAAAATCGAAATACATATATGGTACAAAGAGATTAATTAAAAAGGGAAACAGAATTCAGAGAGAGAAGGGAAGTGAATGGACAGAGAAAATAGAGCGACGAGGGAAAAAAGAAGAGGAGAGAGAAAGAGAAGAGACAGAGGAGAAGATGCAGAGTAGAATTGGAAATGAATGAAAGAGAAAGAATGAAATGGAAGGAGCGAGACGGAGAAAGCAGTTGAAGTCATGTGTGTCTGCAATACTAATAATACGTGACATTTGAGAATGTGACAAAGGTGGAAGGTTGATGTATGTGCGAATTACCTTCGCAGTTATTTGACCCTATACCACATTTGCACGTACGTATGCATCACATCCCTCTAATAAATGCGTGCACTAGATGTAGCAACATGATGAAATAGTATACTGCCACACAAGTATTTTTTTTACTAGATGAGAGAGAGATCGAGGGCAGAGAAATGAAGGATGTGACTTGGAAATGATCACGTTTCATAATAATATTTTCACCCCTTTCTAAATACAGGTTGCGTCCAAATGCCAACTTGTTTTTGATGCATGAGCATTTTCCAAGAGCTCCCACATTAGCACACCGTCCTTCTGGTGCAGAGGAAGAAAGAAGAAGAAGAAGGGAGAAATCAAATGAAGTCAAGCTGTTTGATTTTTATACCTCATGTTTATTTATCTGTGACACACGCATATATTTTGTCGCCCCACTTATTCCCTCTGACCGTCTGTGTTTTATATTTTCTTCCAAATATGAGCTTCCTTGAGTAACCATTCCCTTTTTTTTGGGTCTCTGAACCCACAGAAAAAAACAGATGGCCATTTTTTCGGTTGAGGATCTTGTGTAATACTAAAAAAAAATGAGTGAGAAAAGGATTCTTACCGGCAAAGTAGATTAATATCGAGATCAAAGCAATACAAAGGAGGATGAGAGCCACACTAATACATTTCCAGGAGCATCGATCCGACACACGGCAATCTTTTTGTAGTGTAAATCTCGACGGAGAGTACTGATTACGTGGAAGAGACCTCGCATTCATGCCCAGGGGAGCACCATTTCCGGTCACTTGTCCACTGTGTGGTGTGCTGTTCGGGAACACGGGAAGAATCACAGGTGCCGACGGAATTCCACTTAACTTGGGGTTAGAAGCTGGAGGTCCTCCCACTAACCTGCAATCAGCCATAAAATATTTATTGGTTACAACACAACTCTTTTTCCTTCTCTTCCTCCCCTTTTCAACTGTTTTTTCCTTGTCTCTTATGTCCCAAAAAAAACACAACTCCAGGCACGTCCAATCGTACCAGATCTTTTTCGTGTATACACATATGCATACACAATGAGTTGTATGCATTGCCACACGATAGAGAGATGCCATAGAGATACATACACATGTACATATACCGTTTACGTCTTTGGGGAGAAAATGTTTTTATCGGAATAATAGACCCGAAAAAAAAGGGATGTTGGAGAAAGGTTTTGGGAACGGAATTCTCTTCACTACCTTCCCTTTTGCGAGGTAATAGCCCCAAATTGTGGGGATTGACCCTCTAGATATACTACTATAGAAGTAGTAGCAACTCTGCTGGGGTAATACGCGTGTAGGCAAGTAACCTAATTTCCGGAACAACGGGGTCTAAATATACTCTCTCGCACTCTAGCCAGATTAATTATTTCCGAACTTGTTTTTATTATCCTCATCACATAATAATGGCCTGGAGAAGGAGAGACAGGAAGAGAGAGAGAGAGAGAGAGAGAAAATTAAGTCAAGCGGAGAGAAAGAGGAAGAAAGTGGAGCAATAAGAAAGAGTGGACGTGAAACGGGGAGAACGTTAACGAAAGATCGAGGACTAAATAGAGAGAAAGCGAAGGATAGGAAGGTAGTACATGGAGAGAAAGCGAAAGAAAAAGAGAAAGTGGAAGAAGGAGATAGTGAGTGGGAGCTAATAAATTGAAAGTAGAAAAGAGAAAGCAAATAAAAGGAGAAAGACAAAATAAAACAAAAAGTGAGGGAAAGAGAAAGTAACACAGAGAAAGTGAAGGACAGAGATAATGCAACAGAAATCTAATGAAGTGAAAGAAAAACAGAGAAAGGGAATGAAAGAGAACATAATTCAACAGAAAGCTAATGAAGTGAAAGAAAAACAGAGAAAGGGAATGAAAGAGAACATAAAACGGAGAAAGTGAATAAAAGAGAAGTAAAGATCGCCAGAGTTTGCAATAAAATTGTGACTTTTTGAAAAATTGGGTTCCCATCTCGGAAGCCTTTGCTTCCCTTTTGAACTACTTCCTTTATGATTTCTCAACAGTATTTTTGTCTTTCATCAGAAATGCTTTTTTCCCTGGTCCATTTCGAATATTTCCCTTCCTTTTTCGTTCCCCATATATTATTTTCACCTTTTCATTAGATTTTCAATGGCTCGGAGTGAGCGAAAACGGAAGAAAGAATGATAGAGAGAAAGAGAGAGAGAGAGCAAAGAGAAAGCAAGAAACCCCTCGGGCCATTTAGAGAAGTGGGTTTATCTAAAATTTATCCCAGCTGCTCTCTGCACCTCCTCTCCCTTCCTCCGCATTGAAGAGAGGCACGAGGTTACAGTTTCTCATTCTCCGATATGCAATCTCATTTCATTTGTACATCCACTCCTTGCCTATTTAATCTTCCCCATTTCATTTGTATACACTCAGTTTTTTACCCCGGCTTTTACTCTTCACATTGCTTGTGTAACAAGGGGATAGAAAGGAGGTCTTTTCCCGCTTTATGTTTTAAACGGAATTGTATTTTACAAAGATTTGCCATTCTCCCTTACACTTACTACCCTAGTACTTGTTTTCCTTTCACCAATTCCACAGTGCATGGTTCCATTTTGGGGTCGCCCATAAAATTTCATTAATCAAATAACCTAGGGAGGAGGTGGAGGAGGGAGAAAAAAGCCTTCAAAAACATCGTAGTTTGAAGGTGAGTGGAAGAGGGTAGGAGGTATAACACTAGGAACGACTCAAGTACACACCCTCAGTATTTTCCCCAATTTTTTATAATGATTTCCACCCCAAACATTTTTTTAGGGAGAATGTTTGAAGAGTGAGAAAGAGATGGAGAGGAGGCATGAGTTGAGTAGACTTTTGGGAAACAGTCATAAAGTACACCAAATCCAATGCATTTAAGCCTCACGCTCCAATTTACTACCTACAAAGCTTTCTAGTACTTCCAGCCATGTCATGAGTAGCCTTTTGAAAAATCCTTTAAAAGTAGAAGTTCATACAGGAAAATACATGCGTGGGAGTGCTTGTGTGTGGCGGGAGACGGAGTATCCTTTTATGCGAAGCAAAGATTATAGTGGTGCCTCAAAAACGAGGGACGATGAAAAAAGTAGGGGTAAAAAGGTGAAGGCAAAGGAAAGAACACCTGCCTTCTTCCAAATTAACCTCCCGCATAAGCTCATGTGACTCTGAGAGAGAGAGAGAAAGTTGTTGGGAGACAATTAGATAGAGAAAGAAGCAGGGGGCTGAAGAGAGAAACACAGAACTACACAGCGAAACAAAGAGAAATACAGATTTGGACAGAGGAACAGAAAATTTCGGAAGAAGCGGGAAGGGTGACGAAAAATTTGGAGAATAAATGGGAAAGTTGGAGATGTGCAGCAAAAGTTGAAAACGAAAAGCGAAAATTGGAGACACAAAGGAAAAATTGGAGAAACAAAGAGAAAGTTGGAGACGAAAAGAGAAAATTGGAGACTCATATGGAAACTTGGAGACGAAAAGGGAAATTTAGAAAGAGACGTGGAAAGAAAACGGAAAAGTTAAAGAAAAGAGCGACACCTGAAGGAAAAGCTGGAGCGACAACTGGAGAGAAAGCTGGAAAAATAGGGAGATAGTTAATAAGAAAGATGGAGAAAACTCACGAGAAAGTGCGAGAAAGCACTCTGGAAAGCTAGAAAAAATAGAAAGATAGCTGAAGTGAGAGCAAAGAAAATTCAGAGAAAGCTGAAGAAAGAAAGCTTGATAGTGAAAGCTGGAGAGAGAAAGCAAAAAAATTAGAGAAAGCAAAAACAAAATCAGAGAAAGCAAAAACAAATTAGGGAAAGCAAAACAAATTTAGAGAAAACAAAACAACATAAGAGAAAGTGGAGAGAGAAAGCTAACAAAAATTAGAAAAAGCTGGAGAAACAAAGCAAAACAAATATTCAGAGAAAGCTGGAGAGAGATAGCAAAAACATATTCAGAGAAAGCTGAAGAGATAAAGCTACAAAGAATGTGAGAGAAGTTACGTTAAAAGGGAAGGTTTGATGAAAAGAGTGAATTGGACAGATAGCTATATATACAGAAAGAGAAACGATGCTAGAGGCATAGGAGAAAGAAAGTAAAAACAGGAGAGAAAGAAAGAGATGGATAGACGGGCTCACAAGACAACCAACTGGTTCAGTCAATAAGAAATGGTGGTGGTTGGGTGAGGGGTAAGAGTAGAGCTTGAGTGTGTCCTAAAGAGTGGGAAAATACTCTCCCTTTCAGCCTGGGAAACGTACGCACGTCGTGGTGAATGTGCGGTTTCTCTTATTTAACTTTCTCCCTCCTTCACTGCCTTTGTACAAGTTGAAGTAGGAGAGGAAAAGCCCGTAAGATATTAGTTTTGTATACAAACGCAGAGCCCAAAATAGGGAACATAACCACAGGACCAGAAGACACCAGGAGAGCGGGAGGGAGAGAGGGAGAGAGAGAGGGAGGGAAGGAGAGCATGCGAGATTCTAGATAATTTAGACATGCTGCCAACTATTTGTTCAGATTTACAGATACATGTGTAAAGTAAGAACAACTGCAACTTTTGTCGGTTTATCTGTAGCTGATGTCGGCAAAAAGTTACAGAGAGAGAGACTCTCTCGCTTAGTCCTTTACTATGTCTCTCTCTCTCCTTTCCGTCTTCTTTCTGTGCCACCATTATCACCCATGGGAGGAGAAAGGGTGAGAGAGTCTCCTTTGTAGCGCATTTGAAAAGACTACATATTAGAGAAAATGTAACACTCTCCTCCTTTCAAGGTGTGGAGAGTGTTGTGTGTCTCTGTAGTGGCACACCTCATCAACACTTGACGTGTAAAAACGTGTCTAGCTACAAAGTAAAAACTATTTTCCAAAGAATATCATATTTGCCACTTTACACATGACATGCTACAATTTGATATAGAAAGCAACGAGAGAGAGAAAGGGCAAGAGTGAGAGAGAGAGTTCGTGTTTTTAGTGGTCTTGGTGTGGTGGTGGAAGGTGCGTCAGAAGTCCTTTCTGCCATTCTCTTGATCAGTAAATGCGACAACCACACATGTAAGGAGTAAGTGGAGAGTATGAAAGAGTGAGAGAGAGCAAACGAGAGAGAGAGTGAAAATGAAAAGGAGAGAGACAGGACCAGGAGAAAGGAGTTGACATGAAAGGAGAAACACAGAAGAAGCCACGAAACACGAAGCCATGACACAAACAAACAACATTCCTCGGCGACCAACACAATTTAAGACACAAAGATTTTTCCTCCGATTACCGTATCAATTTTCACCAACTTCCACCCAAAACTAAAGGGACGACTGCTAGTAAAATGCAAAATGAGAAACATTCCTCAGTAGCCAAAAGTGCTGGGACTTTGTAGTGGTTACAACTTGGACGGTACAAAAAGCTTACGGTAGTAAAACACGAGTAGTAGATTCTCCCAAAGACTTGGCGAGTAGATTTCTTCACGGGGGCTAAAAAGTCACGCTGGAGGAGTAATAACAAAGTGCGAAGCCAGTGAACTTACTAAAAGCGCAATGACATTCACTAAACTCTTTGGAGACAGTAAGAGACAGGGAGTGAAAGCCAGGGAGAGAGAATGCACGTCAGCAGAAAGAGAAAGAGGGCAAGGAAACAAAAAGAAAGACGGAGCTAGGCAGAACGAGGGAGAAAGGAGAGAAAAGAAAAGAAAACAAGAAAAAGAGAAAGCAAGGGAAAGAGAGAAAGCAAAGGAATGAGCAAATTAAAGGGAAAGAGAAAAAGCGAGAGAAAGCTAAGAAAAGGGTGAAAGCAAGAGAAGCTAGAGAAAGCTACTCAGAGCATGAGAGAGAGAGAGAAAAGAAACATTTGCAGAAAAGTTGTTAAACATAAAAACTTTTTTTTTTACCGGTGGAGAAATTTTTTTTTACAGTTTCTCAACTGTTCCCATTCCTACTTGTAATATTATGAGTATATACGTGTAAGGAATGCCTGTAGAAATGCTATACTTTCATCTAAAAAGAAACACCCTGAACTATGAATGTTCTTGGTAAGTTGTAAATGGAAAGGGAAACAACTAGAAGGCACAAAAGGGAGAAAGAGAGCCCCCCGAAAGAATCAGTACGAAAGAGGAGGGAAATCCACAATTTCACCTCTCACCTTCTTTTAATAAATTGTGGTAATTAGGGTAAAGAATGTTGTTAATGTCCAAAATTACAACTTGCTCTCATTCGCTCCTTCTCTCTTTGTGTTTCTTCCTCTCACTACGAGCAACGTGCAGGCATCCACACATTTATAGCCGCTGCTATTGCTATTACCCAATTAATTCCCCAAGCCCAATAACTGCTTGATTTCCGCGGGAAAAATGCAAAGAAAATTGGGGAACAATAACTGATTTGAGGATACTTCCTTTTTTTTAGACAAAGTATTGCCATAAGTAAATAATTTTGCGTGTGGGGTGAAACTTTGTTTTTATGGGGATACTTTCCCACCAAAATTAAATGGGTGGTGACTTTTGCTAGGAATTTCTTTTATTGTACATCCACCATTTTTTGTGGCTTTGTTCTGAAATTTAAAATCTTCAGTGTCACTCATTTCTTCAAATGGAAGGAAACAAGGGGAAGATTAAGGGATGGGAAAGACGGACAAAAGCCGTGAGTGACAAGGTTGAAGGAGGGAATTTCCCCACCGACACTCCCATGTACTTTCAATGGCTTGTATGTATTTAATATTACAAAGAATGGTGACTGTTGGTTGACAGAGAAAAGAGGGAATCCTCCCTCATATCCCCAAAAAATAGGGGAAAAAAGAAGACAGGAGAGAGAGAGACAGTCTCAGATATTTGATTTGCTCTCGTAGTTACTTCGTCCCTGGGAGTGCAAAAACTTTGTTCCCGACCAAATTAAGTTTATGGAAGATTCAGTCTTTTGGGAATTTCATAAACATATTATTTCCTTTTTTTTCTATCTTCCACAACACTCCCTTGCATTCCACACCCCTCATGTGGCTCCACACACACTTGTACGTGTTACATGTGGTGGGATCCATATGTGGAGATGTATATCTATACATATCCAATGCACGATTATACACGTATACATATGTGTAGGTACGGATGTGTATACGGTACATGGGAGTGCACAATTGAAAAAAAGGAGGCAGGTTTGGGCTTCACCCTTTAGCTTCAATGGCACTTAGGAGAGTATACAGTGTCGTTACAATCTTTGCCTTATTATTTGGGGACCAAACAAAAAAAGAATGGGGGTATAAAATAATGTTAAGGCGCTTTCTTTTGAAAGGGAAAATATAAATAGCTTATTTTATGCACCAGTATTAGTGCCCTTTTTGCACCTAACGACATTATTCAAGGAAGGGAGAGTGGAGACTGTCAGAGGCGGAAAGAGAAAGAGGAGACTGACGGAAAAGAGGGGGAATAGAGACAAGGAGAAGACGAAGAGAGAAGGGACAAAAAATAAAGGGAAGAGAGAAGCGTAAAGAAAAATCAAGGAGAGAGAACGACGAAGAAATACGAAAGAAGGGAGAAAATTGGAGAAAGAGAAAGGAGAAAGAACATTGAACAAAGGCAAAGGAAGAGAAAAAATAAGAAAAGGAAAGAAGACAGAACGTTGAATAAAAGCAAAGAAAGAGAAAAATGAAGAAAGATAAAGGAAAAAGAACATTAAAGAAAAATAGAAGAAAGGGAAGAGAAAAATTGAAGAAAGAAAAAGGGAAGAGAACAATTGAAGAAAGAGAAAGGAGGGAGAACATTGAATAAAAGCAAAGAAAGAGAAAAATGAAGAAGAAAAAGGAGTTAGAACATTGAGGAAAGGCTAAGGAAGAGAGCAAAATGAAGAAGAAGGAATGCAAGAATATAAAAGAAACAGGCGAAAAAATGAGAAATTAGGATAAATAGGAAGAAATAAAGAGAAAACGGATGAAATGAAGGGAAAGAAGTGCGACATGCGAAGGAAAAAGAGAGAGAAATAGAGAAGAAAGACGAAGAGACGAGATAGGGTCGGGGGAATGTATAGAAAGGTAAAATAAAAATTATGATTTGGAAGGGGAAACATTGATAAAAGGCGGAGGGGACGAATATTTGGCAGGGGGGAAAAGGAACATGCTTTCTACCCTTGTCATATTGGATCAAGAGATAAATCTGGCACTGAAAACATATTTCTTCTGACCCTCTCTCTCTCTCTCTCTAATCATATCACTGTTCTTCCCTCTTCCATCCTCTTCCTCTGTTATCCCATGCAAAGAGATGGAAAGAGACAGAAATACAAACATGTGGCCCAGATCTAATTTCCTCTAAACTCAACTACAATGCCTGTTGCAATCACTTTTCCCCCTTATAGTAAAAAAAAAGTAACTTCCCGCTTCCACGGGAACAACTCCGGGTAATCCAAAGTGACTACTTTTTTTTTATTTGTATAGTGAGTGACTTGCTTGTATTTTGTTAAAACTGATTCCCCTTTGAAACATGTCATAGTAGAAAGATTTGTTTTTAGTTTCTCTCCTTACCAAAAGCTTTTAGGCTTCTTTTAATAATTTTATGACGGGAGGAAGTTCCAGAGAAAAAAGATGTTTTTGTAGTATCTCCACTACCTCATTGACAATCTGCCACTATGGAGCCTGTTTTGATTCAATTTTGTTTGTATTTGACATAATCTGGGAATTCTGGAGGGCATTGTCAGTAGAGGGTTCAGTTGTTTCTTCTTTTTTGAATCCTAGCTTCTTTTTTCATACTTGACTTTGATGATTATGGGAAATGATTTATGACAAACTTTCAGCCCTTGTAATTCTTTATGGATTAGAATTTCATTTCTACTTTTATCCTTCCTTTCTTACAGTATTTATTTTCTCCGTATGTGTCTTTCAACTATTCTATTTTTCTCCGTTTCTCACTTTTCACAAAGTATGACATTTTGTTGCTCCTGACGACAAAACGTCCGGGACAAATAACTTGCAAAGGGACAAATAACTTGCAAAATCTTCCATACAGCAGCCACAAATTTCTTGCAAAAACATTTCTCTCAAAGGAATGCCTCCCATGTGGAAAACAACTGAAGGAAAAAGTCACTACATGACCATCCAAGCAAAATATATTTGTATTTTTTTGTGAACTTTCATGTTCAAAATTATGAAGTGTGCTATGGTCAATTTTGTTTATAAAAGTACATTTTTTTCCGGCTGGTCTTCGGGGAGCAAATATTGAAAATTACTTGGAGAAGTGAATTTACGAGGAAATCCTTGTTAAACCCACCAAGCCCAATGTCCAGTGGCTGGGACGAATAGATTAGCTCTTTCAATAAAGGAGTGAAATTCCCCCCCAATGTACATACATACACAAAATGGAGAAGATGTATATGCAATGAAGTTATAAGAATATTGAAAATGACAATCACAAAAATGATCATAAAATTGAGCATAAAATGTGCGAGTCCAATCATCATTACTCTCATTTACTATTACTCCCCCCATTATTTACTTTTACTTCACATTCCCATATAAAATAAAGGTCTTTAAAAATGTTTTAAGAGAGAAAGTTGGCAGAGACAAAAAAAAATGGAATTAATGGCAAAATGCTGATAGGGATGTGAGGAAGGGTCCATTGCATTCTCCACATGTGTATATAAACACATATGAATCCTTTGGCAAACAATCAATAGAGATCATGGATGGATAGTGAATGACGACTATGAAAGCTCATAAGTTTGTTGCTGAAAGTAAAGAGAAAGAAAGTTCCATTCATGGGGATAATATTAATATTTATTTGACTGATTTTTATGACGGGTTTTCTCTTTACAACATTTTCTTATGTAATCTCCCATAGTCCTTTGCGTCTTCCCCTCCTCCTCTTTGTCTCATCCCCTCCTTTTCTCATCTGCTTCGTCCTTTCCCTTCCTACTCTCCCCCCCTCAACTTTCTCTCTTGTGGTCTTTGGAGGGGAAAAAGTATTCTACAAGTCGTAAAAGAAGGTCTTTTGCGTCGCCATAAAAAACTGCATGGGCAAAATTTTTATGGCAAATTGCAAACGGTCTCCCTACAACATCCTCCGTGGAAAAGAGAGAGCTTCCTTTTTTCCCCAGTTTTTTTTTTGCTCTCCCACAAAACTACTAAAGTTAAAAAAAAAGAAGTACTCACTATTTCTCATATATATTTTCTCTCTAGATCTCTTTTCTTTCACGACCTCGTTATGTGGTCTTCCCCACCGAAAGCTATCCAGTTACGTTCTATCTAATGCATTATAAACATGTATATCCCCGAAAGATGAACCCACCAAAGGCTAAGCAAGCGTTAAGAAAGGAGATTTTTTTAAAAAAAAGTACTGCAACTACGACTTTCCCTTTTTTCTCGTCCTCTCCGGGTTTTCCCAAGAAAAAAAAATCTTGTACAGATGTGCAAGTGCTTGTTTGAAAGAAAGAGTGAGACCGAATTGTTGTAGTATCTTCCAAGAATTAAATGCAACTTAGGAATAAAGAAGAGAGGATTTTTTAAAGCATAGAAACAGACAAAAGGTTGGCCTTGAAGATGAAGTTGAATAAGCAAAAAAGTGGAGAAAAAAACAAGACATTTCTTCCCCTTTTTTGTCCTTACGGCACATTCGACAGAAGAAGAATATAAATGCAGGATTTTCGAAAATGGTCGAATCACTCACTAGCCCGTTTGAATCTTGCCCGAATTTCTTCATGTCTTCGTCCTCTCCCATTCTTTTTATTTTGTTCTCTTTAAACTCTATCTCTTTTCCCTTCGTTTTTTCTCTTCCTTCAGTGTACAGTGGTTCAGTAAAAGGTTGGGAGCTGCCGGGATCTCAAAAGGAGGATCAAGGCCCAGGCTGAGCAGGAGGAATACCGGAGGTTCTGAGACATTGAAAGAGTGAAAGGAGAAGAGCTGAGAGGCGGAGGGGAAGGATTATCGTGAGATGATTTTTAACTTGAACCTTCTCATCTTTGAAAGTGAACTCGATCAGTCCGTATGGAATTGGAAGGACTGAAGCGTCTTCTTAAAACACACACACGAACTCTACGTATTGCTCTCTGTTTTACGAGAGAAAAAAGTGCGTGGTATGTATGGTACGGCGGGAGTAATAATGTGAACTCACACCATCCCCTCGCACTTCTAATGGTCACTGACTAGAAAATGAAAGGTTTTTAAAAGAAACTAAACATGAGTGATGCCAAATCGTTCTTTGACATACTTTCACGTCCTTTAAGACATTCTTTTACTTTTCTTCTCTTCTTTTTTCTTTGAAGGAAGGGGGAAAAAATCTCTTTAGCCCTCTCTCTTTCTCTCTCGCTCTCTCTTTCTCATCCCCAAACCTTTCCCCTCCACCTTCGCCAACAGAGGCGCTTCCATTAAAAACATCAATTTCCAATTCTTCTTCCAGCTTTTGAAAGACATCCCATCGATTTTCACTTCCTCGTCATGTGACAACATTCACAACGTATTCTGAATACTTTTCTTTGTCTCTCTTCCTCCAACTCTCTCTCGCCATTTCATCTCTCTCTTGATCCATTCCCAACCCTTTTTGGCGGCGCCTCATGCTTTTCTTGATTTATTTTCTCTGTTTTTCCCATTCTCTCTCTCGCTCTCTCTGCATTGTTCTCTCTCTCTCTTTCTCTCTTTTTTCCTCTTTCCTACTCTCACTCGCTTGTGCTCACTTGCTCTCTTTCTCTCTCTCGCTCTCTTTCTCTCTGCATGTCTTTCTCTGTCTCTCTCTCTCTGTTTCTTTCACTGCCTCTCTCGTTCTCTAGTAGGAATATGTATCTGTCCTTCTACCTGTCTCTCTCTTTTCTTTTCACTGCCTCTCTTGTTTTCTCTTGTTTGCTTTCTCCTTATCTCTCTTTTTTGCTTCCTTTTCTTTGCTCTCTCTCCTTCTTTGTCTCTCTCTTCTCTTCACACTTTTTGCTCGTTCTCCCTGTTTTGCTCCTTTTGTCTCTCCCTGTGTTTTGTTCCTTTTGTCTCTCTCTCCGTTTTGCTCCTTATCTCTCTCTCTGTCTTTCTTTTGCTCATTGTCTCCCTCTTTTCTTCTTATTTTATCTCTATTTTGTTGTTTCTTCCCCTATGTTGTGTTCCTTTTTCTGTCATTTTCTCTATTTCATTTTTGCATTTTCTCCCTCTGATGTGCTCTCTCTCTCCCTTGGAATTGCACTCACTCTTACTCTCCTACTTGCTTTCGATCCTGTCTTTCTCCAGCTGTCCTTGCCACAACAAGAACCATCTCTTTTACATGTATTAAGTAACACGGAGGGCGAGGGAGACGTCTGGCATAGCGCATACCTCAGCAAAACACACAAATGCACCTAGTGAATGCCAACACACTCTCTAAATTTATCTATGGGAGTCCAAGTTCCTGTCTCTCTATCTTCTCCTCTTATTCTCCCGGCTCTCCCTCTTGTTGTTGATTCAGTTGCTCAACAACTCCAAGCACGTGGGGGCGTTATCATACATACTGACTGCTTCTGTTTACGTGTGGGTGCGTTTTTTCCCTTTCTCCCTTGTTTTCTTCTTCTTCTTTTTTTTGCTTTTACTGCACTGGAAAAGAAAATTGCTCATGCACTGCAACTACCCATTCTTTCTGTACTCTTGGAAGAGCTTCAACGGTTTTCTTCTTCATTGGCTAACTCCCTCATAAAAAGATGCTTTGCAGTACCCTCAGAACAAAAAAAATGGATGGGGAAGTGGGTAAACAGAGAAGACAGGGTACTTACGCAATTTTTGATCACAATACATGCATTCCTATGCATGCCAGCACTTTCTTTCTCCCGCACTTTTTGCTCCTTCGTTTTCAGCATGATCAAAGAGGACGCACATCTCTGAAGGCACAAGTTTTTCTTGGGAGGAAATGCTAAAAGAGGCCTGCTGGTTCTTGTACCACGTTGCTTCTGTTTGCGATTCTACCACCCCGGCGCATATCTTTGAAATGTTTTTTTTTATCATATTATGATTCTTATTTCTCTCCAGTTTGTGGATGGTACAAGAAATGGTTTTGGGAGTTAAGGTACCCACATAAATTTGTGTTTGTGAACCACTCCAAAGAAAAATCATCATTGATTTGTCTTTTTGCTCCATCTTTTCCCTCCTTAGTTTTCATGACTTTGTAATAAATCATGATGGATTTGTACTTGTAACGATGTGTTTTATTATTACATTCTGCCTCGTCCTTTTTTTTGGCTCTTCTTGTAATATAGATATGAACTTTGGGCAAATCTGGCAGTGATGGATACCTCACTTTTACTCGGGACAGTGTACCTACAGGGAAACGTTACCTTCTTCTCTCTTTGCCCTTCTCCCTTTGAACATTCCTACAAAAAATGTTTTAACTCGGTATATGATTTGCACTTTCTCTCTGCATCTCGACCTCCTTCGTACTTTTCCCCGATTTTTCTCTTCCCATACTTTCTCTCCCTCCTCTTCCTCCGGTTTTCTCTTCCACTTTCTCTAAAAACTCCTACCCCAATTTGCTACCAAGGCCTGCGAGTGCTTGGAAGCATTTTTCATCCGTCCAAAGTGCATGTAATCTATCAGTATTAAATTAGATTCAAATGATTTACTGTGCTAGTAACCCAGTTAAAAATTTCTCCATATTCCCTCAACTCCCACACGTGGTTCCATCTTATTCCCAGGAAAGAGTTCTCTCCCTCTCCTAAATAACTTATAACATTACCCCACATTTGATTCGGTGATTGTGGAAATAACAGTAAAATAAATGGTAGAAAATGGGATAAGATAGCATTTGTATTTCCTTGAGGAAATAAATGGAGAAAGAGGAACAAGTTAAAAAAAACGTTCCTGGAGACCTTCTATGTTATTTTAGGGGTGAAAAAGTATGACGGGAGAAAATTCATGTTCGGAGTATAATCGTGATGAATGAAAGGGAGGCAAATGAGTCCGCACCTTCTGTATTGCTTTGTGGTACATGGGAATGTTTGCTTTCTCTCACATTCTCCCTTTCTTTCTCTCTCTCTCTCGTTCTTAGAAGGCTTTCCCCGTTTTCCGGAGGATAAAAGACGATGAGTAGAAATTAAAAGGAGAAATATGTTCCACTTTCCCCAATCTCATTCCCCCTACTTTCTTCCTCTTGTTTCTTTAATACCAAGGAAAAATACACACACACAGATGTGTGACGTGCCACAAAGGTTAAATATTATTCTTGGGTCGCATTAGCACAAGAGCCTTTGTTTTTACAAGACTCTCATCCAGCACATGTATGCCTTTGGAGAAAGGGGAAAAAAGGGGGGAATCCAGATTTCCCATATGTTCCGTCAAAGGCTACACACATCTTTATGTACACTCATATAGATACATGAAGGTCTCTACCGGAAGCTGACGCCGGTGGTTGGAACAACTTTTTGGAGGAGAAAAAGTAGTTTTCTCCCCGCTTACTCACATACATTGAGGGCCAAATCGTGCATACGGCCAGTAATTACAAGACAAGCGATAAGAGGAGGTGAAAGGAGCGTTTGACCAAAGTCGGAATGCTCCGTTATTAAGCTCCTACGTCCTTCTTTCCTTGCTTTAAGTCTCCCTCTTTTTCCCTGCTCTCCTTTCCCTCGCACTCCTCCTCTCTTGCAAACGGATCCTAGACGATAGAGCCTGGAGCTAAATCAACATTCTCACTTTATCCAATTACTATAACTATTTGTAATAACATGCAATTAGCAAGCACTTAAAACTTATAAGTTCGACTCAAGTCCTTCCTCTTCCTCTCTTTCTCTCTCTACCTCTCTCTCTCGTTCTCGCTTTCTCTCTCTCTCTTCCCCTTTCTCTCTCTAGTCATGCACAGGGCGAGAATGGGGTTGCTTTTGAAGAAACGTTTTTCATCGCACTTGCAAACCTTCCTCTTTTAAGCGCTCCACCGAGTTGTTGGAGGGCCGGCGAAGGACGAGAGTAAGTTCTTGTGAATTTGTTTGAAAAGGCTCTCCTTCAGTTTCCATCCTCTTTTAGCCTTTCTACTCTCTCTCTCTTTCCCTCCTTCTTTCTCTCTCTTCCTCTCTCTTATTCCTTTCTCTCCCTCGTCCCCTCTTCAAGTCATAAGAAAGTCGTAGGGGTGGGAGGGAAGTTATATTAGGGAAAAGTTGAATAAGAGGAGAGAAAGTGTCCATATGCAAGGTTGTTGTAGGTAACTACTTGCACAATCCCTTTTTCCAAGGCCTGGGAGGAGGAATTACCTTCTATTAAGGAAGGCTGCATAAGTACGTACTCATGACATGCATACATGCTAAATCATTCCACGCTGACATGCACACACACACACATACAAAGCTTTTGAGGAAGTGCAACCTCTCCTTTTTCATCGTCTTGATTCCTCTTCTTCTTCTCCTTCATCTTCTTCGTCTTCCACAGCTTCGAGATTGCAGGGAAAGGGTTGCAATGGCAGTAGCAAGTGTCGGAAGGAAGAGAGAGCGAGGAAGGGAGGGAGAGAGAGAGAGAGCAGGGGAGAGAGGGACAGAGAGAGAGAGAGAAAGTGAAAAGGGGAGAGTAGAAGAAGCAGAGCTTGGCTCATGTCACTCTTAATGAGTAATTGCTTTTCTCTTTGAGAACTTATATAAAATCCAATTTTAGATTAAAATTTTCTTCTAATCTAATCATTTCCCTGTAGACTTGTGAAGACTCACTTTTAAGGCTTGATTTAATCACACAAGATCATCAGGAAGGACGATGATGGGGGAGGAGGGGAAACGGGGAGGGCAAAGGAGGAAGAGGAGAGAATGGGAGAAAGGAAGTTGGGAAAGAGAGAAATAGAGAGAGAGAGAGAGAGACAGACAGACAAAAAGAAGATCTTCTACAATTCACTCTTTTTTAGCTATTACAACCAATCTCCTCCTCTTCATCCTCCTCCACGTGGAGGAAGAACACTCAAAATTCCTCATTTGTCCAGCAACCTCCCTTTTTGGTCGGGGAAGTCCCCCCCACCCACAGCCACCACAACAGCCAGGGAGTATAACACACAACACTTAATCGTCGTATTTTACTATGGCAACCAAATGGTTATAGTGTACCTCATCAATAATTTAATTTCTTTTCACGACCATCTCTCTCTTTCTCTCTCTTTCTCTCTTTCTC
>JAQGBT010002352.1:0-24695 GCA_034698585.1 Disparrhopalites patrizii
AAAAGCATGATTGTATACATACACGATTGGTACATGGAATAACTCCTTTCAAATTAAAAAACTTATCCATCAGGAGTTTATCGTCGATATGTAAATGTGAGTTGTAAGTAAGTAATTAAGCGTCACCATTAACTGTCTTACAAGATTGTGAATTAATGAGTTTTCGAATGCTCATGTGTGCTGTGAAATAAATGGATTTCCCAGAAATCAGAAGTTTTACAAAATACACAGTAAAACAAAATGTGTGAGCCAAGCTAAATGAAAATTAAGTTTTTTTAGTCTGGTTCATGTGGCGTCTAGCGAATATGTTAAAGCATAAACACCATTATTATTACAATTATATGTATTATTAGGTATACATCAATGTTATTAACACGAGCAGCTTTTTTATTATGAGATGGAGCAGTCTGCATTCTTTATACTCTTTGGCCTTTGTCTATGTGCCTTTCACAGTATTTTTTAAATGACTAGCATTTTGCTGAGTAAAGGCATTCTCCAAGTCTCGGGTCAGTTAAAGAAAGCAAGCTAAAAAACGTTGTGATTTTACGCTCTTTCATTTACGACGTTGCTCTCTCGCCCTGAACAAGGCGATATGTAATTACTGAAAATGTGCTGAATGGCACGATCTTCGACATTCGATATCTTGTGATAAATACAACATACATGGGGTGATTAAGGAATTAATGGACCCGAAGTTTTTCACCTATTGACTGGGTAAACTGTTAGTTGCCACTTATCAAATATATCAACGTTCATGTCAGTTTGACTGTTAGTACTGTACCGAGAAGCATATTTTGATAGACTTGCTAGGATAACCTCAAACCACAAATGTGTCTTTTGTCTTTCATGCTTTACCTTCCCACATGGAAATAGTTTACAGTCTTTGAGTCTTTATAGCAAAAAAAAAAAAAAACAGTGAGTATGTTCCTGGAAATCGTCAACCAAATTAAAATGAACAACCTCTTTGTTTTTGGTTTCCAATATGAAGTATAGTTAACGTAATAAAAGAAACATTTTGTGGACTTTGTCAATATTTTCAGACTTTTCAAAGAGTTTTGATCCCATTTTGATTGTTCGGCGTTGGTTCCAGTAATAACGACGTTTTGGGTGATTATTATCCACCATTTATACGTGTTTTACAACCGAATATTGTGCATCTCAAAATCCCATCTCAAACTCTCAGAGGTCTCAGACTCAGACTGCTAATTGATCAGACTTGACAAAGTTTACGGCGAATTTCCCGCGAAAAGTTCGAAGATCGCAAATTGAAGAAACAAAAATTGAAACGTGCGACAACAAAGCGAAAACGGAATCAAACCAAGTGAAAAAACTGGCCAACATTTTATTTGTCCGGGCACATCCCCATTGTTGTAAAAAAAAACTTGCCACACCAGTAACCAGCAATTGCTGGTTACTAATCAACTAATCAATTAATTGATTTCGCCAGAGACTGTTATTTTTTATTTTAGAGATCATCAAATTGGATCCTACGATCTGTTATCTGACTGACCATTGGACCATTATTAATTATATGAGTACTTAGTATTTATAAACAATATTCAGTAGAAACAAATCAATAATAAACTGGCTCTTTCGGTACTTGGACTTAACGGAACAACTGGACAGCATGAATTCAGTCTATAAAGTGGTTTGTGCATTATAAAACAAGGCGAGGGACGAGTGATAATTAATAATAGTTACTAGCCATCATAATTTGTCTACTGTAATTGTAATCCAGCGTCTATAACGTTAACGTTCCTTTTTTTCCTGTCTGATCGTGTGTCTGTTTTTGTTTTGCATTTTTTGCTGTATAGACATGCAAAATGTGTGTAGTGCTTTATGGAACTCAATAATAATAAAACAGAAAAATCATCGTTCTGTGAATAACTGTGCATAAACAATAAACACATAACATGTAAATGTACAAAGTGAAAGTACAAATATGTGTAGATGATACTTCACAATTACTAATGAATAATATTTTTCACTGGAGCTTCAGAGAATTTTAGGGCAGAGAATCAGAGAAAACACAAATAGCCCTCGTTTGCATAATCCGATAACAAAATCCGGGATACAAGCGAGCAAAAAAGTGCGCTGGAATCAAAATTTGGTTGTTAAAGAAGCGTTCATTTTTTTAGTGATTAACTCATAGTTGATTTTTAGTGCTTCCTTCTTGCGTTCTTGCTGTTTGTCCTTGATTAAAACCGGCAACCTGCATGTACTGCACATTTCAGATTTGACCTTTTCAAATTTAGTGAGTCCTTTGGTTATTCGACCCAAGGATTTTCGGTAGATCGAAAGCGATATTAGTAATCACGGATTTAAGGGGTTTGGACAACTGAACGACACTGTACCTATATAGTTAGTACATCCTCAAGAGTTGAGAAAATGGCTTACGACAGGATAAGGAAATCTTTGGCGGTGGTAACTTTGGAGGATAAGTATTTTCAGAATTTTGTTGGTAAGGTTTTCTTTGGTTTTCTGATCTTATAATAACGATTTGAAGTTAGGTGGTTTAAGGTTTAAGTGTAACGCCAACTGTCGGAGATATGTTTTTACGATTTATATGTGTATGTCGTATAGAATCTCGGTATAGATTTCGATATTTGAGTTACTTTAAGCAAGTGGTAACACGCATAACAATAAATTGTCAATAATTTCGTCGACATTATTATTATTCGTGAGCGTTTGGTTTTGTTGATAAATTGTTTTTACAGACAATGAAATGACGGACGACCTGGTTCAAGACTGCGTCGAAAGCAGTGATTTTGCACAATGCCTGCGAGAACTAATACCGACGCTGGGGCATTTAATTAAGTTTCGTAAAGCATTTATTTCCAATCCCAATATCAAGACGGTGCCTATTAAACTGGAGAATGCAAACTCGCAGTCGCAGCTCTCAGCTAACACTGTGAGTGTAAACATAGTAATTACTAATTACATAAGTACATTATTTTATTTGTTAAGTTTGATGTAGGTATCTATTTACTTGGATGCTACCTTTCTTTTAATTTTTAAGCGATGCTGTGTATTCCAATTTGCAATGTCCCAAAATCCCAACTCTCCAAGAATGCTACATTACGTGCAATTGAAAGAATTATATGTATTTTATTTTTATCACAGAATGCTGCAGAGGCCATCGAAGATAGGATGAAATGGAACTCGAGGACAAAAAATTCTGATAGCAGGGGTGCGGAAAGCACTGGGGTATGTTCTGCTGCCAAAATACCGAGGTTAGGGGAAGGTTGTGTGAAATCACAACAGAGTGAAGAAGATGCTGTTTCAACTGAAGGAAACGATTTGGTGGCCAGAACCCTCAAAGCTTACAGACAAAAGTTAAAGTCACGAATGACAATGAACGAAGAACTATTCCTCAAGTCAAATTCGGTAGCTTTGGAGACATTTATGGTGGAAATTAAAAATGCTTTCATGGGGAAAGATGAAGGTGCGGTCAAACTAGTGTGTCGAGATTTTAATATCAAGGCAAAAAGAGTTTTTGAGGAGATGCTGCACTTGCTGCGGGAAAGGCTGGAAAATTTAATGAGTAGAACGACCCATGCAAAAGACAATGCGGTCAAGAATTACTCTAAAGAGATGTCGAAGCTTTTTCTGGGTGAAGAGAAGACTCCGATTGACGTAGAAGAGCTAAAGTGTAAACACGAAGTAGAAAAATCCAGGGCTAGAAATGAATTTCTGATCTTTTTTCAAAGCTTTTTTGTTCCCAAGTACCCAGACCAAAAGGATATTCTAGGAGGATTTGTAAAGGAATTAGAAGAGGAAATCGAAGAAAGTTACCAAACCAACTTTAGAAACAAA
The DNA here is from genome assembly GCA_034698585.1 of Disparrhopalites patrizii. Taxonomy (NCBI): domain Eukaryota; kingdom Metazoa; phylum Arthropoda; class Collembola; order Symphypleona; family Sminthuridae; genus Disparrhopalites; species Disparrhopalites patrizii. The sequence goes on from JAQGBT010002352.1 coordinate 3,817, forward strand.
AACCAACTTTTGATGGATAAGCACCAGCTTGTGCTTGAGAACCATGACACAAAAACAAGAGCAGAGTTGCACAAATCATGGACCAGCATTAAGGATCGGTATGGCAAACAGGTTAAGCAGATAGCAGATGAAGCCTCCGAAGAGAATGATTTTGACGCCGCTGAAAGTAAACTACGCCACGCGTGCGTTCGCGAATTAGTGGAGAAATGTGACCGGGCGATGTCACCGGTAGAGACAGCTGATCAGCTTTTAACGGAATTACGAGCGTACATGGAATCCGTCTTCAATGACACAAAAAAAGTTTTCCAGATGACGCGAGAAGAGGAAAAGAATTTAGTTAAAGATGTTCTTCAAAAGGCTCACGTGTACTACAAAGAAGAAATGGACAAATACTTCGAATCCAAAGACTGGCTAAGTGAGAAAGAGCTATTACGTATACACGAGACGATTAAGAAAGCTGCGCTAGAGAAGGCTAAGCTTCAGAAGGCTCTTCATTCAGACCAGGAAATGCAACTACGAGATACATTAGCACAACTATTCAAAAGTTATTCGGAAAAGAATCTACTGAGAATACCCAAGGATACTTATCCAATCGGAATTGATTTGGGAACGACGAATTCTTGCGTGGCAGTATGCATGAAAGGGAAAGTTAAAATCATTTCGGATGTAAATGATAAACCCACCGTTCCAAGTTACGTACGGATTTCCTCTGAAACCGGAATATCAGTTGGTGAACCAGCGAAGGACCAGGCATTTCTGTTTCCAGAAAACACCATTTTTGACATTAAGCGCTTAATTGGTCGCAGATTCAACGACGAGGCTATTCAGGAAGACTTAAAACTGTGGCCGTTTCGAGTTGTACCAAAGAATAATCAACCCGTTGTAGAAATTAAAGGCAACTTTCCCTATCGACCTGAAGAAATATCGGCCCTGATTCTATCACATTTGAAGCTAATGGCTGAGCGCTATTTGGGTCACGTTGTTAAAGACGCCGTTGTAACTGTCCCGGCTTATTTCAATGACTCCCAAAGACAAGCCACAAAGGATGCCGCGAAATTGGTAAACTTGAATGCCCGAATTCTAAGTGAGCCAACAGCAGCAGCAATAGCGTTTCAGCTTCAGCGGACTGGAGACCTCCGGAGGAACATTCTTGTGTTTGATTTGGGAGGAGGCACCTTTGATGTTGCTGTTGTGGTGGTTGCTGGTGTAAAAGTGACTGCAAAGGCTATTAGAGGCGACACCCATCTTGGGGGAGAAGATTTCGACAACAATGTAGTCAAGTATGTGATACAAACAGTTCTCGAAAAAGATGACATTAATTTAGAGCGAGGGAGACACTCGACTGATTCTTCCAGAAAGGAACGTGCCGCGGAGCGATTGAGACGTATTCGGAGCTATTGCGAGCAGCAAAAGAGAATTTTAAGTTCAACATCAAGCGCAGTCATTGCCATCGATCGTATTGATGGCAATTACAACTTGAATCTTACTTTGACTCGGGAGAAGTTTGAAGAATTGAACATGCCCCTTTTCCAAAGATGTATCGACATAACCCATAAAGTGATCAATGATGCCAATATGGATAGACAGGAAATTGACGATGTTGTGTTGGTTGGAGGTTCAACGAGGATTCCAAAACTTCGGGAACTTCTGGGTGAATATTTTGGGGGGAAATCTCTGAGTAACACAGTAAATGCGGACGAAGCTGTTGCGTATGGTGCTGCAGTGCATGCAGCAATAGTTTTTAGCAAACCAGCTGAGGTTCCGAAGACTATTTGTGTGAAAGATGTAACTCCGATGTCACTTGGGGTAGAACTAATGGATAAGAGTCTGAATGTTATTATCCCGAGAAATACTCAGATTCCATGTACAAGGAGGCATACTTTTCATACTGCCAGCGATTGGCAAACATTTGTGGATATTCATGTGTATGAGGGTGATTATCAACAAATAGCTTCGTGTAATAACCAGTTAGGGAGATTCAGGCTTTCGGATATTCCCCCGGCGCCGGTAGGCCGGGAAGATATTATTATTTTGATGACCATTGACAACGAAGGCATACTTGAAGTAAGGGCGACAGTGAGGAGCACGCTAGGAACTAAATCCATTACTATTCAAGCTTTCAAAGGCCGGATGACTCAAAAGCAGATTAACCAAGCAAAGGTACCCATATCTGTAACATCTCCAAATGATATTAATATGTTTATGCGCATTTACTTTATTAAAGTGGCTTTAATAAATGAATATATCAGTGTTTTTGTAGAATTGACACAGAAAAAATCAGTCGTCAGAATTTATCCAAACTAACGTTATTTTATTAGGTTAGAGTGCATGAATGATGTTATTTTGCCATTTAAAAAGTATGTCATAAATTTTCTCCCGTAATCAACTTCTCTCTTGAAATCCAAACTTTTCAAATTTAGGCTATTTTCGAAAATTTCGAAATTCAAAAACCTACCATACCAGCAAATGAAATCCGATACTACATGAATTCTGTTGCAAGAGTAAAACTCATTTCGGTTTTTTCAGTGTTTCTGGAAAAACTTTCATTTTAAATACAATTTGGTTTATGGAGTGAATTTGTGGCAGATGGGCGGTTGCGAACTTGGCGACCGTTAGTCTGTTATTGCTCTGAAACGAATAAAATTGATGACATGCACATCCAGTTCTAACTCATAATAAAGTTAGTTTTCCGAATTTTTGCCGAGTGGTTTTTTTCGGTATGGTTTTCAAACAATTCATATATATGTATAATATATACGTTGGTATGGGTATACATTAATTTAATGACGCACGTGGGTGCAATGCTGGATCCTGTGATTATTTTAATGTATTGTTAATTGTTACATGTAATGTTGGAACATAGCGCCGTTTAAGTTTATGCCGATGTTTTTTTTAACAATTTTGATACTTCTGCCGCAAAATAAGTTTTTGATAATTACAGGGAAGAATACACACAGCAAAATTTTCGTGACACGAAGATATATCTAATGGTAATGGACAATAATCATCCCCCGTATGCTGAGGCGCTTGTGACGCATGAGGACTGAGGACCAACTCGTACGAATCTTTTTGTCTAAATTTCGTTCGCTTTACTAATATTAGTTAGCTATTGTATTGTTATAAGCTCATAGGTAACAAGCATTTAATATAGTAAAAACAATTTTCATGAATGTTCTGATGTAGCGTTTGCAATGACTTTGTAATATTACATCATTTAGTTCTAAGAGGCTTTTGCGAGCTTATGCTACATTTTCATCATGAAAACGCAAATACACACACTCGTATATAAAATTGATTGCATTATCGGTTATAAATGGTGGGTAAATATCAAGATTTACTTATATAGAAGTTCTACATTTTTTGGGTAAACATCGCTGACAATTTGAGTGTCTGCACCTATGCATATCTGTATTGCATATAAAACGTAAAGACGTTATGAAACACCTAAAAGTGTACCATTTTATTTTTGACGCCAAGACAATTTCTTAATGGATTAAAGTGCCAACGACAGGAAGGTACTTCAAATGATGACAATGATCATATTCATATGCATGATGATTGTAATAATTTTCTAGACATTTGCCAACATTAATTTGTAGAGGACAGAGCTAATTTGATGGGCGGAAAATTGCCGAATGCATATGCGTCATATTACGCTACTACTGCAAAGTTCATTCGTTTGTGCTACTGCTATTACGTATTTACCTGCACTCTTTCCCTTTCAGAATCACAAGTATTAAAATAGTACAGGTCTGTTTTTGTTTCTGTCTGATATGAAGGAACACCGAGAAAACCACGCTATTTAAAAACACTGAATTCCTTTTCTGATCATCTCTAACCGGTAATTGTTCCGACACGTGTATGTTTACCCTTCCCAGCACGTGTGCTCACATGATGAACCCACCCATCCAGTAATGGTTCTTAAATAAGCACACACACATCAAGTAGGGCTATTACGATTCGAAACAATTTAGTCTGAAATTGAGAGGTTCGCATGTTCACATCCATCGGTTCGAACTTAAAAGCTCTAGAATGAAGATGATTCCTTTGGGACTGATCACAGTGACGAAAACTCACCAAAATCAGCCAAAGAGCACGTTGAATCCGGTTTCGTTATCAAGCATCCTGTGCTCTTACTTAAATTTTGGGAAAGTCATTTTTGTCGTACCTTTCTGGACCCGTTCAGGAGATACTAATCATGACTACAGTTGCAAGCCAGGCCGTTTGATCACAACCAAGGTATTTAGACTTGAAAGAAAATGAATTTTTTTTATGTGCAAATAACCTGGATGTTACAGTTTACAGTTATACGAGGAAATTCGGGCGTATTGTTTTATAGTACTTGACGATGGCCTTACAAATTTTGTCGACACTGCATTTGGCATGGATGCTGTTGTATTGGTTATTTCTGAAGACGAAGACAGAGAGCACTAAAGTGGCACGGACTGTGGTGCTGACTCCTACCATTATTTACAACGCTACTCTCTTCTACCACATTTGGAATTGCCGGAGGATTTACGAGAAAATTTTAAACAAGGTTTGTGCCCTTACCTTGGACATGGTGGGTTTGGGCGCAAGGCTGCCCTCACGTTGTTACGTAAGCAGAATAAAGCATACCTAAACAAATATACATACATATACATACATAAATTTATGTATTTACCTTATTTAACGAACATAAAGTAGCTCGTAGGCGCAACAATATGTGTGTCAAAACTGGCCAAGTTTGGTTATTTTGGTAAATGCAGGTTAACCTCTGCGTTGTGTACTTGATTTTTCACACTCTGGCCGCCTCTTTAGCTGAAACTATTTTCAGGGACTGTCTTTTTGATAAGTCCGTGTCTGAAGTGGTAGAAAAAATATCTGCGCGCAACAACGGAAGATATGGCTTCATCCTGCAACATACTTCAAGTTATTGGGGTAATCTCGAATGGTTTCGATTATTTTCTTTGCTGCATTTGGCTGTATTTTATGATGAGTTTTTGACCAAATATTTAATATAAGATGATAATGCCGCAGTGTCTGTCCCGGTAAACATAGTCGTGACATTCCTAGAATTCTATAGCAGCTTGACTACACACTTCGCGGATCAACTATGTCTGACTATTGTCTTAACCATGTACGCCATTACAAGTACATTCACTCGGTTTTTGAAGGAGACCAAAGGAACCATTGCAATGTATCACGAGGTACAATATATGTATTTTTATAGATGTTTTTTCAGACATATATTTTAGCTTACGCATTTCGCATTAATTCAAGAGTCGGTTTAACAATGAACTTTGGCATGAACATGTTTAAATATCAGTTCGGTTCTTCCAGATTATCGATATTTTGAATGACCTCTTCGATCTGTCCGATCTCATTGAAGAAAGCCATGGATTCTTTCTCACATGCAGTTGCTTCTGCTTTCTCCCGTACTACTCTTACATGATCACAGAAGTCTACAAGAACACCCCTGGTGTCCGCACGCAATTTGTGCCCTACTTGCTCACCTTTTCCCTGATTATGATATTAGCAGCAGAAACGAATGCAAAAGTAGGTTATTCTATGTGTTTTAATTCCTTAAATGATTTTCCAGTTCCAACTTCATGCTTAGCTTACAGTTACGTATTGGCATGCACTTGATACGTTTATTTCGGGATTTTCAGATGGAAACGATCAAAAGTTGGTTGCGTTTCATCAACATGCGGAAACAACGGGAATCCGATGCGAATGAGAAAATGTATAGTGATCAAGTGAATATTCTGCTTCACTCTATATCTAATGGAGGATTTGGAATCAAAGGAAAGGCTTTTACAATCACGTACGGCTTTGTTGGAAGTGTAAGTTAATTTTATGAATGCCAATTGCAAAGATGAATTTTTACTATGTTGTATTGTAGATACAATTTAAATGATGTATGTATGGAAATATTTTAACAGCTCGTGGGATTGATTATCACATATGCTGTAATTTCCTTTCAAGTCACCGCCAAATAGTGGAAAAGAAACAAAACTAGAGACTTGATGCCCGCCTTAAAGTAAATCTATGTTCTAACAGTCCGTTGACCCGAAATAACTGTGCTCCGGAATGCTAGAGCAGTGCAGTTGCTCCGGTTTCATAGGTTAAACTGTGTATTAGGTACGTATAGTATAGTATGTATACTAACATTTATCATACGTTATACCATTTGCGTGCAGCAGTGCGCAGTGTTTCCAAAGAGTAATCGAGAGCTTTTATTAATAATTATTTTGTAACACTTAAATTACACATAGGATAATAATATTGTACATACATTATGTAAAATTCAATTTCTACCTTCTACTTTAAGAATTTATAGATGCAAGATACAATCGTCACCGGTACCTTAAGGAATATCTATATACCACAACAACAAATTTTTATAGTAATAGGTGAATGAAACATTACACGAGTTTAAAACATTCACTATGTCCACATCAATTAAGCAGCTAGATTAACAATATCAGACACCGGATACGCGATAGTTTGCCAAGCATAGGAGACCCAATCAAAAAAATGTTAGCATTTTGATAAAACCAAGTCCAGAGGTCTAACAGCTTGAATCACTATTCACTGTATTGAAGCATTTTCTAGAATGTATTTCCAACACACCCACAAATACATAAGGTAGGTTTAATTAGTAGATTATGTGGTAAACTTATTATACAATCTATTTACACATAACTCTTATGATAATTGTTTTGGTGGAGCTGACTCGTTTTCGTATATACCCATTATCTCACACTTACGTGATGCGTAATACACGTAACATTTAGCTTTCCCGTCACAGTGTTCCTACTAACATTAAAGCCATGTACAGAGCTACCGACGATTAATTAGATTACACATTAAGTAGACCTATTTACAGAATTGTGTGTAATAATAATTATGTATTTCACATGAATAATGTAACAAATTTTTTGGCATTTGCTGTTGCAAGCCATGTTGCTCACCGTACCTGGTCCATGAGCCTCCACACACGCTTTTAACTAAATTGTTAAAATCGTTATTTCACGAACTTCCACGAAGATCTGTAGGACTCAGCAAGTAGGTATGGAAGTAAACATAGCTACGCATAGTTTTCTTATTGTTAATATTTTACATAATTCCAATATTTAGTGTAGATCAATTACTTTTACGTACTACATACATATATCTGTATATACAAACGTTGACCATTGTGAAGTTTAGAGTCTGAGAAAGTTTAACCAAGTCGAGCATGCTTTGTTTACCTGACCGACTATATGAAGAACCTAACCAATTCTCTAATTAAGTGAGTGAAAAAGTTTGACTATCTGTTTTTTCCTAGAAACAATAAAAGTGGGGTTTCGTTTGGAAGTAAATACCTAATCGGTTTTGTTTTTAATTTTAAGTTTCGTGGGAACCAGGAGAGTTGTGAAATCACTGTCGTGTGAAGATGTATTTCCTTAAAAGAACGATTTATTTAAATCACATATAGCTATTATACTGTGGAATATTATTTTAATGTGATCATAGTTGCATATACCTAGATTAGATACATACCTAGTTGAAAAATGTTCAACTAAATGTTGGGCGAGATATTTGCTAATGAAATGACAAAATTTCCGTAAATAATTTCAAGGATGTATGTAGTATGTATGTATCATTATCATGAAACTAATTGCTGGAACTATGTATTAGAAGTCTACGTATTTTAATTGACATGTAATTTAATTGACCCTGTATGGTCTACAGTATGTAAAAACATTAAAACAGAATTACCAACATTGTTAATCCCTGCTATGCTGATCCATCTATTGCTTTAAGTACCTGAAGGATGTTACTACTTAATGTTGCTGGACAAAATCCGGATTCTAAAAATCATATTTTACATTAATGATGTTTTTCTCCGAGCCCTCGATCGAAATCACCTTTTTTTTACAACATAAAAAGAACCAAATATTTCCCAACATTATTTGTTTAGTGACATTTGACTAGTTTCTGAGATTAGGGACGTTCAGTCTTGAGCATGTTTTTGGCCTGCAACCCTTTCTAATTTGGTAGGTATATACTAATGGTAATTATTACAACGTAATAATAAAAATCAATCCTTTGACAAGAAAAGCTTAATGACTGGTTCCAGTATTGCCCCAAAGAATATAGCGTATGAACGCACAGCTTTTGACGTCCAGTTCCTTTTTAAGCTTTCAGCAACACCAGTTTTTTTTTGCGGACCAAACATTCAATTTTACTTTCATCCCAATTTCTAATACGTACATAATTTATCCAAATATATTAAGGGGGATTAAAAGGACTTTTAGCTTGAAATATAATACATAATTTAATTTTATACCATATTACACCCATATTCCCCACAAAAGTTTTTCTTTTGTTTAAAATTAATTAAATAATTTAAAAATGATTTCCCTTTCGTATTCAAACAACATTGTATACTTAAAGAGTATTTACACATTTAAATACATGTACACATTACATATGTACATACAATATTATTCATCTTAAACGGAAAGAGTTCGTTCAGAACAGTAATAATAGCATTTTCTGTATAGCTCCAGCGTCAGCGTGTAATTTTTTTTATAGATTTTTCTTTTGTTCTTTTTTACATTTTAATAACCACACTTCAGATTCACGCAAAAATTTTATACTTAAATGACATTCCACAATAATAAATAATATTAATTAACATGTATAGGTAAATATTTATACGTAATCATGTATTTACATTAAATATTTTTTTGCTTAATTTTAAGCCTTATAGTAGTACGAATAGCATTTCGGGTCATTTCCGTTCTTGCCACTGTATCCTGACCATTTCCCAGCGATTCTCACGTCTCACACAGCACTAAACTTCCAGGTTTTTTTTCTCTTGATTAATTTACTACAGAGAGATTTTTATCACCTGGAAAGAGAACAGCAAATTATTTTCACTCATGTATAAGCAGGCAAAGGTGCCCAATAATTAAATTTATTTCTAATTTTTTTTTGTTTACGAATAATAAATGGCTACTCCATTGCTTACTTTCAATCCAAACTTTCAAGGATCAAACGCTTCGTGAAATGGCCGGTAAGCTGCAATGAAAGCTGAGATAAAGGTTGGTAATAAAAGCCCAAATTCGTAGACTGACCTCCCGTCATTAGCAGAACGACTGTCTCGTAATGCCATGGAATCTGCAAATAAAAAAAATTCTCCTTTTACTTTACGAATTATGGAAATAAAAAAATTGCCTGGTAATTTCCTTTCGGGGGAATTTGACAGATTTTTTTCTTCCCGGAAAAAATGATTGATTGCCATCATTGGCCCATACCTGGTTCATAAAAGGTAGTTTCACTTCGGTCGTAGCCCACATCCGTTATATTCAATTGACACTCAAATTTGTCCGTCATGGCCGTGACATTGGCCTCATCCATGATCTTCCAGGCCCACATATTGTATCCGATCCGACTGTCCTTCCTTTCGTAGCTCATTTCCACTCCTTCCAGACTAAAAAAAAAAAAAAAAAAAAATCATGCTTTTAATTTTAAAAATTTCTAAACTTCCTTTTATTCACTTATTTCTGATGTAATTTGTTTTCAAAATTAGTCATTCACCCGTCAAGGCGGTTGTTAAATGAAATATTTGGGGAACAACAACTAATTAAAATGACTCCCATCAGTCTTCTTAAACAATGCAAAAGGGCTTTGCGAACGGATTTTTTTTCTTTCTTATACTTATCTCCGTTTTTTCAATAACCATCACTTGTACACAATCCCTTGTCCCTTTTTTTCTCTTATTATATGTATACATATTTAGGTATGCACACATTTTTACGTAACTGGGAACATTTCGACTAACCCTCCCTCATTCTCTCCCTCTCTTCCTCTCCCTATTCATAACTTGACATTTTTATTACATTTTTTAACAATAGACCGATTCATCTCTTTGACGGAAATGTCATTCAAAAATCACTCTGGGATGTTTTCTCTCTTCTCTTCCCCTTTCCCCTCCCCTTTCATTCTCTGACGAAATCCGACATATTGTTCCTACACACAGTTCTTCCCCCTTCCATATACTCTGTACAATGGAGTTCAGTAAACGCTTCTCTCCACTAATCTCTTGACATTTTTAATATTTTTTGGGCGACAATGGCCCCAAAAGAAGGACATACTTCAAGAAAAGTATACAGTTTTTAAGGGGGGGGAGGAGAAATGACAATCACATATTCTCTCCTTTAGGAAAAAAATCCGAAAATGATGGATAAAACCCGTATTGTGGAGAGCCGTAATATATGAGGGGATGCACCAAATTTCTTCCCCCTTCAAAGTAACCCTCAGCAGCTTTTTTTTTTTCTGACGGGCTCCTATTTTCGGACTTTCTCCGATTTATGGGGATGCATTCCATGAGGGTTGGGTGCGAAGTGTATATTTCCCTGTACGATCCTCTGGTATTCCCACTTATAAAAGGGGATAAATGCCTACATTACTGGCTTAAGAGCTTTCCCCTCCGTGTCTCGGACGTTTTTCGGGGGAAAGCAAAGACAAATAGAAAGTAAAGTAAATACAGTAAAAGAGGGAAAAATACAGAGAGTGAAAAAAAAAACTTACGCATGAAGTCCACTGTCTGTATGGCCGTGAAGAAACAAGCTTAATGTGGGGAGTGGAAAGACATCCAAGACCCAACAACTCACGTTGATCATCCCTTGCTTCTCTGACGAACGAACCACTTTGATCCCCATCTCCTTCTCTTCGGCTGAAAAAAGAAAAAAAAACAGGGAAAAAGTAAGTAAATGGAAACAACATACAGAGAATACAGACAGATGCTGAAGTTAACTTTTTACTTCCGACAAAAAAAAATCTATATTTACAACTCATGAGATCTTCAAAAGGATTTTTTTTGTATTTTTGCATGTAATGACAGGCGTGTATGGAAGCCGGAAGTAGAGCATGGAGAAATTCTGTGATGTATATTTTGTAATTTTGATTTATGGGAACCAGAATTTTTTTGGGTGCTGACTGCTGACCCTTTGCTCTATGCCACCTCTTTTTGGGGTGCTGTCGGTTTTTAAAAATTTTAATATAACTCTCTCATAGGGTTACCGACGTGATTTTACATTTTAGTGACTCGACGATGGAATGAATGAAAACAAAAATGTTGAACCAGTATAAAAATGTATTTTTACAAACACAAAAAATATTTTTCTTTAGACGCTCGGACCGTTCCGGCTGGATATTTTCCCAGGACTTTGTCGCATCCGTAATTCCATCGTGTGTATAGTCGTATTGTCATTTGGTCATACCACAGAAAAGTTACAAATGCCTTTTTGAGTTTATATTTTTTTATCAGACAAAAAAATAGTGAAAAAATACAGCTAATGTTTGTTTATTCTTAAAAAATATGTTTTTGTTTGCTTTTGTATTAATATTTTTGTATCACATAAATATCGTATTAGAATTTAGAATTAGAAATTATTAGAAGCCATTTTAATTCGATTCGAAATTTCGAGCTTGAAGAATTGAATTTTTTGGGAATTGTACATACGTATGTGCATTTCTTCGACGATTTGTGCATTTGAACAATTGTGTATCAAAATCCAAAAATAATTTCTAGGACTTGTATTTGAACTTTGAACTGGCGGGGATATGGAATTGTGGAAATTATTGGAAATCGGACATAATCGGTTGTAAGTTGTAAATCGGTTGTAGCCGATTTTTAAAAATGTCAATGAGGAAATTATTGTCCAAGTTTCTACCACCAGACAAATGGTAGAAACACCAGCAAAATCGGGAGTCAATACACATGCCTTCGCCTTGTCCTCACACAAGACAATTAATCAAAATCGAAAATTATAACCACCATATTATTATGCACGCAAAATTTTGAAAATTACAAGAATCCAAAAGGTTAAAACGCCTCAAGTTGGACGGTCCTTTCTATTCCAATGGACTCCTCCAACTCAAAGAAAGAAATCAAAATAGGAGGTATGGCATCTTGGCCTTTTTTCTACTATATTGCGTATATTGCGTACTATAAACTATATAATGTATGCATTTTCCCGTATACAAAAGGGTTACTTCTGTCCCCAAAATTTTTCAAAGAGATGAAATGCGTTCCAATGTATGTACACATACACATTGTGTACATACGTGTATGTACATATGTTATACGGCAACTGACATGAAAGGAGCTCCATTACATGTGAAAGTGAACCGCGTCAATATGCAAAGCTCATAAACCACTTTGACAGCTTGCTTAGCTCAGCCTAAAAGTTTCCATCCTTTTTTTTTTCTGGGTACAGAAAAGAATAAAAAAAAACCAAAGTATACACAATTGAGAGAGAATCCTTGTACTAAAAAAAAACTTTTATGTATATAACAAAGAATTTTTCTTCCAAGGGACAAGATTCAGTAGCCAAGGAAGTATTTTCCTAACCCACACCGTCCACCCTTCTATGGTGGAAGTGACCAATAATGAGGAGCCACAAGAGCCGCCAGCGGGAGGAGGCGGCGGGGGAGGAGAAATAAATGTAACAGTGGAGGACGTTCCGGAAGAGGATGAGGACGAAGAATTCTTACAGAGGGTGGAGGAGGAGGACGATGGGAATAACAAAAGTGGGGAAAGTCAGGATGATTCTAGTAGAAATGAGGATGAAGATGATCCCGATCAGGACGATGAGGCCGACGATGAGGACGATGACATCGACCCCCCATCGGAGCCAGATGGTCCGGAGACGGACAGCGAGGAATCCAACCAACCCTCAGCTTTCGTCCCAGATCCGAATTGGTCCCGGGTCCTCAAGTCCCTCTTCAAAGTCCTGGATGTTGAAACAATCAAAATCGCCCGACTCATCAACAAAATGTGGGATTTTGCCGCCTGTTCCGAGCTCACGGAAAGGACCCTCGTCAATTTGGAGGGGAAGACGGAGGAGCAAATCCAGGAATTTGCCTTTCTCCTCCAGTCAAATCACAAGTACAAGCGTTCCTGCCCCTTCAAGCGGTACAACTTGAAGGTCAAGGCCACCTACGACCAATTCCTCGATGTCATCCTCAAGGACGAGGAGACTCACATCGTCCGGTTGGACTATGCCGTGGAGAGGAATTTGAAGAACGATGCCTTCTTCCCCAATTACTTGTATGACCTCCTCCAACAAAGTAGCTCCACCTTGCAATTGGTCAAGTTTTCCATGCTAATCCATGGGTATACCCCCAAGAGGACAACGGCCTTGAACTTGCGGGAAACCCAGAGGTTTCCCTTGTATTTGCCCAACCTCACGGATTTTGAATACTGGAATTTAAGCACGGGACTCACCCCCATCCCAATCTCCTTCCTCCTCTTCCCCTACCAAATCCTCTTAGGAGCCATCAACCTCCAAAGATTTTATTGTAGCTCCGGAGACTACAAAATGCTCGATCTCATCCTCTCCCAACATATTTTGGGGAACATCCCCGACGTCCACCTCACGGATTTCCCCATCAAATCCTTTGTGACCTTGTCCGAGACGGCCTGGACATCCCAAATCAAGAGCTTGGGCCTCCAACGCTTCATGTCCGACCAGCCTGGGTTTACGTATGAAGTCCTCAAAAACTTGGTTCGTAACGTGGGACCAACCATCGAGGAATTGGCCATCTCGGGCGTGACCAACATCAACTCCAGACTCTTGCCCAGTGCGGGCTGTCCGAATTTGAGGACGCTTTTACTGGACAATTGGATGGGGAATCTCAATGTTTTTAATGCGGACAAATTCCCGCAGCTGAGGACGGTCATCATTTCCAACTATCACGGGAACGCCCCCATTCGCTTCCAGGTGAAGCCCATGTGTCATGTGGAGAAGGTGGTTTTTAAGGGGCACGTGGATCTGGGCAATCAAGTGCAGGATGAGATCCGGGAAGAATATTCACGACTCTTCATCTTCTTCCATTATTGCTTCCCAAACATAACTAGGTTTCATCTCAAGATGGCCGAGCTCACCTATGAGGTGGTGAGGAGGGTGATTGAGATCATACCTCAGTTGGAGGAATTGGTCTTGTCCTCTTCCGTGGGAGTTGCCCGGGGATTTACTCATCTTCTGGCCCTGGGAATCAATGAAGGTACCTTGGCCCACCATGTTTCCAGTAAATTCAAGAATACGCTCAAGTACACGCATACCAAACGGCTGCCTTGTCTTTTGGATTTACCGTGTAAGTGCTTATTTTATTTTTTAATTCATGCTACTCAATTGCCTCGACCATTTTTACGCACGAAAAATGAAGCTATTTGCTCTCGTTACTAACACCAAAAATAATGGTCTATGTCTATGGTCTATCTGACCGTAATATAAGATTATTGAAGGGAAAAGTAAATTATTAATTATCAGAAATTAACCTTTTTGATTGATTAAATTGAGACGTTAGCTAATTAATGTTAGTTTTTCGAATTTTTAGTCCATTAGCCATTGAGCTATCACAGCTATCTATAATTGGGATGTCCTGCCCAGTCCTATGTATATGTAATTACGCTTCCTAATAAATTATTTTTTAGTTAATTTATAATATTTAATAAGTGCCTTAAACCATGTAATGTACGAATTTTAATAATGACCATTGTGCAAATTATTTGTATCTACTTGAATGCCTTCATCTTTATCTTTTGTGTCACAGTTTTGAAATCCTTATCCATTTATTTGTACGACAAGAAGAATTACATTCCTTTGAGCATTTTCCGTTTTGGAATCTCCAACATACCCAGTCTGGAAAGATTCAGCTTTAATTATGTAAGTTTTTTGATGCAATGAAAAACTCCCAAATATTCCAGGTTTTCCGAATTCCCAAAATTTTTACTAACCTACAATTCCCGAATTCTGTATTCTCAAGCGCGGGAATTTCCGAAATCCGCATGGTTGTTCGTGAGATTTTTAACGTAACATTGTCTGATATTTGGCTTGAGAATTAAGATATTGAAAACATAACTTAAATTGTATTTCGCATGTATTTTTTAAAATGATTGCAGCACTATTCCACCCAAAATAACCTTAAAGCCATTGCGGGTCTCCTAGCCCATTTGAGGGAGCTAACGATCTTCTACAATGGTCGTACTTACTGGTACGGCCGCTACTGGACGGGCTTGCAGGAGGTGATTGGGGAGATCCTGGAGGAACGTACAGTGGAAGGTGGGACAAAAATCACCGTGACGTCGGATCAAGACCCGGATTATTTGTATAGTTACCGGGATAAATTCGACACTTTAAACTACCAATTTACCCCCTTCATTCCCAAAAGTGCCCGAGTGTTTGCCATGCCCACCCAGTCCTTTCCGGACATTTCCTCCCGTAAAAGTACGAGTTCTAGGAAAAGCCACAAATAATTATTGGACAAATAAAATTACGATTAAAAAAGCTTTATATCTATACCTATATACGTAACATACTGTGCAATGTACAAATGGACCCAATCCAATTTATTTGTAGTATATGGAAGAAAACCTTTTTTTTTTTACTGGACGTTATCCCGTACGGGAATACCCGGTTCAATTGATTTTCGTTTTGCACACAATATCCCTGGATAGAAAAAAAATTCTACCTCTTTTCCGCTTCCTGATCCTTTCTATATACTGTATGGAAGAGGGAGACAAAGAGAATATCCGGTTGAACATGAACTTTTGTTGTGTAACAATAAGAACTCAACCGAGTTGAACGATTAAGTTGGTACCCCCGGAAGGGGGTTTTTCCTTCGTCTTCCTTCGTCTTTTCTACAGAATATCACACTAGCAAAGATTTTTCTCTCCAATGTCTGACTTTTTGGGAGATTCCTTGAAAATAGAAAGTTGGGCCGGAGAGTACGAAGTTGATCCTTCCATCGAGCAACAAAGAGGAAGGGACAATGAAAACGGACAGTTAAGAGGGGAAGAAAGGTAAAGAAATAAAAAGCTAGTCAGCGGAGGTAAAAGCAAGTGAGACAGCCAAAGAGAACCAGAAAAACGGAGAGAGTAAGGGAAGAAAATGGAGGAAGTGAACCCGAAAGAAATAGAAAGAGACGTATCGACGAAGAATGAAAAAACGAACAAGATATGTAGGAAGAGAACAAAAAAGAGATACAAAAGAGATATAGAGGAAGAGAACAAAAAAAGACATAGAGGAAGAGATACAAAAGAGATACAGAGGAAGAGAACAAAAAAATATAGAGAGGAAGAGATACAGAAGAGATATCGAGGAAGAGATACAAAAGAGATGTAGAGGAAGAGATACAAAAAGAGATGTAGAGGAAGAGATACAAAAAGAGATGTAGAGGAAGAGATACAAAAGAGATATAGAGGAAGAGATACAAAAGAGATGTAGAGGAAGAGAACGAAAAAGAGATAGAAAGAGATATAGAGGAACAGAACGAAAAAGAGATGGAAAGAGATATAGAGGAACAGAAAGAAGAATAAAAGAGGCGAATAAGAAATAAGAAGAAAAGAGGTGAATAAGAAATAAGAAGAAAAGAGGAGAATACGAAAGAAGAAGAAAATAGGATAATGAGAAAGAAGAGAAAAGAGAACGAGACAGAAAAAGAACAAAAGAGGACCAGGGAGAAAAAAGAGACACAGTGAGAACAGAAAAAATACGAGAAAGAAGGAGAATAAAAGTACGAGAAACAAAGAATAAACGTATAAGAGAAAGTAAAACGGGGGAAAGCAAGCGATGAGAGGAGAGAAAGAAAAAGCTCGGGAAATAGAAAGAATGAAACGAAGAGAAAGAGCAACAAAGAACGTATATAAAAATAACTACAGAAGAAGAGAGAAAAAGATGAGAAGCGAAAAATGAAAGGATGAAAAAGAGGGAGAGAAGAATGGGGAAGGAGAAACAGCGAGAAAATGAAAGAGGAATAGAGAGAGAAAGAAATAAAGAGAGAAAAACGAAATGGACAACTTTCCCCATCGTCCTTTCTCCTTCCTCATCGATAAACTTGAAAAACGCTTTTTAAATATGTATCTAAATACATACACACATATACAACATACCTAACATCCCCTACCTTTTGATATGATTGGAGAGGAATGCCAAGAAGGAGACTGAACCAACCAAAGAACTTGTGCTGGAATTCTGTTCTCCCAATGATTCCCCAACTTACGAGATGATGGAATGCTTAGCACTGACTACAAGAGAACAATAAAACCCAAAATAGAACTGGATTGACAGAACATTGGACCGGAATCAGACAAAAGTCAATTTCCTTCTGTATGAAGATTTCCTCTTTCTCTTTTCTCTCTCTCTCTCTCTCATTCTACTTCCCCTTAACATTTTTGGGGGTATAGTTGTACCATTCTTGATTCCTTTCACCGAATTTTTGTGAATTCATTGGTGAAAGTAAGAGCTGTATTATCCCCCACGAGAACGTGGATTAGAAAAGAAACTAATCAGAAAGAATCCCGCAACTTTTGCTTTTACATTAAGTGAATACACATTTCAACTTTGCTATCAACATCAGTTTTCTCCATTTCCAGTTACCTTTTCCGGACTCCAGTTACAAATTTCTGCCCGGATGAAAGTTGGGAGTACTTGGATTCACTTGGAGTATCCCATCCAAATGGATTCCAGACAAATCCGACAAATTTTCTCCAATACATCCTCCCTAACATTTTTCCATTGTGTTAGATTATTTTTTTGTAAAAAAAAAATGAACAATTCTTATAAAAATACATAAAATTGTGCAATGTACACCAAAGCGTTCGTAGACATCTTTTTTGGAACTTTGCAGGTGAACGGAATTAATTCTAAAAAGTTCCCATTATATATTTTTGTCCTCAAATAAAACTAATAATATGTCTGTAAAATGAAATCGAAGAGAAGATATTTCGTCCTGAGCATTTCCAAAATGGACTTGAGCTCGTTTGGAACAATATATCCTTATACATGTTAGGTATGCATACAGAGCAAAATGTATGCTTGATCGCATTTTGATCCTTCTGTAAATACATTTTAAATCCTCCCCACCATAAAGAATGAATATGGTATGTAGCATGATAATTGTAAGTAACTGATGACTGTATAGCCAGACACAAATGAATACAAATAAGGCTTTGCTATATATTATACATACTTAAACTTGAATGGGCAAGGAAATTCCCACGCTTCCTTTGGGGTCAGTCAACGGCGATCAGGTGGAAAGAGGGAAAGACTGGGCAATGTCAGATGTTGGTAGGGTGGATAAATGGGGGATATTGCGGATACTTGTATGCAGGCACAAAATGGGGGCTAATTTCCTTCTCGGTGGACCCTTCACCAAATCTCTCTCCCTCTCTCCCTTTCACTCTGTCTCGCTCTCTTTCACTGCACTCACTCTTATCTCTCGCTAATTGCCTTGCCCCACAAGAGCTAACGGATGGGAAAAGTGTCTAAAAAGACAGTCTTATTTCTTCGCTCTCTCTTTCTCTCGTTTTCACATATCTCTCTCTTTCTCTCTCCCTTCTCATGCTCAATACTTTCTGTATCTGCAATACACATACTTTCCCCTGGCCCTCCTTACAACTACATCTTCAAAGCATGGCACGTGCAAGCACTATTACTAAATTCAGCAAAAAATCGCAACAACATTTTTTCGTTCCCCCCCTCTCTCTCTCATCTCTCTTTCTCTCTCGCTTCCCTCTCTCTCATCTCTCTCTTTCTCTCTCTCTCGCTTCTCTCTCTTCTCTCTTTTTCTTTTGGTTACCTCTCTCTCTCTCTTCTCTCTTTTTCTCTCACTTCCCTCTCTCTTTATCTCTCTCTTTCCCTGTAATTTCTCTCGTTCTCTGCAATTTCTCTCTTTCTCTCCTGCCACGCTCTCTCTATTATCTCTCTTTCTCTCCTGCCACGCTCTCTCTATTATCTCTCTTTCTCTCTAGCTTTCATCTCTTTCTGTTGCATCTCTGTATCTCTCGCTCTTCTCTCTCATCTCTCTCTTTTTGTCTCTTTCTGTCTTGCTTCCTTCTCTCTATTTCTCTCTCGCTTCCTTCTCTCTATTTCTCTCGCTTCCTTCTCTCTATATCTCTCTCTCTTCGTTATCTCTCTTTCTCTCTAGCTTTCATCTCTGTGCTGTCTCTCTTTCTCTCTAGCTTTCATCTCTGTGCTGTCTCTCTTTCTCTCATGCTTCCATCTCTCTGTTATCTCACTTTCTTTCTCGCTTTCCTCTCTCTCTTTTTCTGTTCAACTTCTATTTCTCTCTGGCTTCTCTCTCTTTCTCACCACTTGCTCTCTCTTCCGCTCCCTCTCTCTATTTCTCTCTCGCTGTCGCCCGCCTCTGCTCACCCACCGCCTCAATCCTCCACTTTTCCGTCGTCGGAAGTCTTAAAAAAATTGCAATTTGCTTCCCACATCTTTTTTATGACTTTTCTATATATAGAAAAAACCTCGTTCTCTCTCTTTCTATCTTTCCCTGTTCACTATATTTTTTACGGCTACAACAGCCATATACATCTCCTAGAATTGGTAGTACGTGATCTGGTGAAATGTCTGCAACAGAAATAAATGTGAATTCAACATTATATATTTTTTTTGGGCTGGAGGAAGAGGAGACAAACACCCCAGGAGGAAGGAGAAAATACACGGGAGTTACCATTCCTCCTGCCTCAAAAATTGAACGTAAGAAAAAAAAGATATTTTTGCCGTTTTTTGGAGAAACAAGAGAAAAGGATGAACGCATGGTATCAAATGAAATTTAGTTTTGACAAACTTGGATTTTTTATTCCGTCCCTGTCTCTGACTCAACATCTTTGTATTTTCTGACTTTATTTTTCTTTAGTTTCTTCCAGTTTTTGGACTTTCTCCCACCGACTTTGTACTGCAATTTCATCTGTGGTATGTACAAAGGAGAGTCTACTACAAAATTCAGGTTGGACCACCAAGTGCATCAACAAAGTAACAAAGCCCGAGATAAAAAAATTGATGTTTCCGAAGATGAAAGAGAGGACGACCCAAAAAAAATCGAAAGCAAAGGGTGAGGAAGCGACAGCGAGGAAAGAATAAAGAGACCGAGCAAAAGAATAAAGACGTGAAACATGAAGAAAGTACGAGATAAGACAGAGATAGCAAGACAGAAATCACAAAAATTAAAATAATTGAAACAAAGGAAATGAAAGAGAAAAGGACGTGACAAACCATTAAATACAACGTTAGGGAAAGCAAAGCCAGATAAAGGGAGAGAAAGTGACATAGCATCTAAAAGCGAAAGAGAGAAAAGCTGGAGAGAACAAAAACACAAAAATAAAGGCCAAGATCCAGAAAGGAATCGATAAAAAATAGAGAAAACAATTGACAACGAGAATCAAAATATAAGTAGAGTTTATTTACTAGTAGAGAGAGAAACAAAATAAATTAGAAAGCGACAGAAAAATACGGAAAAAATAGGATAAAAGCGACAGGAAAATATGAACAGAGAGACATTAAAAGAGAAAATGAAACCAGTAGTACGAAAGCGCAGGAGACGCAAAACTGGGATATGGGGAAAGTAATACAGACATAAATATAAAAAATGACAGCGAGAGAAAAACGAGATAAAGTCTGAAAGGGAGATAATGAGACAAACAAGGAAACTAAGAGAGAGAAAAAGATTCGAAAAAAAACCAAAAAAGTCTAGAGAACCCTGAGAAAAAGCGAAGGAAGAATAGAGAGAGAAATAGAGAGACGTCAAGTAAAGCAGAGAAATAAAGACAAATCAAGAGAGAAAGCGAAAGAAAAACAGACAAAGAGAAAAGCCAAGAGAGAAATCAAACGATAAACAGACATAAAAAGAGAAAAGCCAAAAGAGAAAGCAAACAACAAGCAGATATAAAAAGAGAAAGCAAACAAAACCAGAGAAATGGAGAAAAGTCAAGAGAGAAAGCAAGCAAAAACGGAGAAATAGAGAAAAGCCAAGAGAGAAAGCACACAATAAACAGATATAAAAAGAGAAAGCACACAATAAACAGATATAAAAAGAGAAAGCACACAATA
>JAQGBT010002353.1:0-24675 GCA_034698585.1 Disparrhopalites patrizii
GTCCAAATAACCTTACACAAAACTAAAGGCATTAAGGGCCTCGTCCAAGAAAAAGAAGAAGTCTTTTTCTTGGGAAAGGAAAAATGAAAAATGTATATACATATATTCTCCTATATTCTTGAGAGCAGATGCAAACATCTGATTCACCACAATTATAGACGTGTATTATATCACATTCCGTTTTATTTTCCCCCATTTTCCATCTTCGTTTTCCAATTTTCCCTTCTTTTCCCCATTTTATTTTTATTTGGGCTTTGCCTTTAATTTTATTCAATCGGACTTCGTGCCGTGTACTATTTTGTACGTAATGTTGAGTAAATAAATAATAATTATCATTCCCTTCCCCCTATTCTTCGTTGTGTTGTAGTTAGTATTTATTTGCCCACTCTGTTCCCGAGTCCCTAATTTTTAAGCTTCGCTATAATATTTTTTTCGTCTTTTTGAATTTATTTGGGTGGTACAGAGCCCGAACTGTTGTGCGTGTTTTCTAGATGTCGGCGAAGCTACATGCGCATTTATTTATTCTAAAACGACAATCATCATCCATGAAAGCAATATGCACGAAATACCCGTTGCAGCGATCAACTATGACATTAACGCATTTTTTTGTATCAATGCTTTTGTGTGTGTACCAGCAATACCAGGAAAAATTAAATGCAATTAGTCGAAATACAGTGGACAGTAGAATTTATATAAAACAACTGTGAAGGGAAGGACGAAAAATATTGTTACAGGGAAACGTTGTTATATAGAACATGAAATATGTATGTTCTTAGTTCTTACATATACGAGAGGCTAGAAAAATAATGTTGTTACAAAGAAATGTTGTTATAAAGAGACTTGCTATATAGAGACTCGACTGTAATTGCAATTTGTATTTGCTTTAAATTCAGGTCATAAATGCATCCACCAGTTTCCACCAGTATGGTCCATATAATTCATTCCAAAACTATACACGTATACATACATATGTATTAAATATAGTACATCGACATATCGAGGATGAAATGTAAACTCTGGCCATCAGCAGCAGGCTAAAATATGGCTATGTACACCTGTGTATATACAGGTATATTTAATTGTTTTCAGTATGCAACTTGGAATTACAATAAAATAACGAAATCTAAATAAAAACCTGTAGATGAACACTTTTAAATTGCAAGTGAAGTAGAAGCTTAATTAAAAGATGGAGTTCCCATTATTTGTAGTGAGTTATATAGCGATTTTGTTGTTTAAGGGTTCGCTGGATGTGGCCACAAATTCTCAATGCTGGAGAATCACGCCCCAAAGGTTACAACAGCTGCTTATATAAATAGATAATTAATTTAATTACTTGTGCAATGTTTCCTTTGAGTAACCGCTGTCTTAACAGATCAGTTATCAAAGAAATTTTACTAGCCCATTATATTTCTCACTTGAGCTAAAATTTGGGAACGCAAAATAATTATTGACAGCTGTCACTTTTTTATCGCAGTTAAACACGTTAAAATATGCATATGCATGACGAGATAACGGAAGGACCTCTTTGCTGCCTTTGATTGAATTGAAACTTTTTGGGATTGGTCGGAGCTCCATTGTTAAGGGGTTGGTGCCTCAAAGGAACAATTTGCATAAATAATTATAGTAACGATCGATTTATAAACGATAATTCGTCATTTCAGAGTGTCTCTATCTCTACTGTAATCATCTACATATTTACAAATGGCTTTTGCATCCTCTTTAGATGATGGAAGAGTCCAAAATGTACATACATACTTCAGCATCGATATTTCATTTAAATAGGTACACAAATACACACAAAAAACGCCGTCGGCGTACACAGTTCAACCTCCAATCAAAATTCAGCCTGGAGTCATTGATCAGCTTATAAAATAGAATTTAAATAATTTAAAATTTAAACTATAGTTTAAAACATACTTTAACTATCTGTACCATTGTGTGCCATTCTGTCTAATGAGTCTGCTATCTGCTGTAGTCTGCAGCATTATTATACAAACAATTACGAATTACCAACCAACTGCCGCTGGCTAAATTATCATTCTTCTAATGGTGGAAATGTTTTGATTGGACTGAGGTTTAGACGGTGTACGTATGCATAAATACAATTTGTGTTTGAGTAAATTTACTTCAAAATAACTTTTGGGCAGCGGATTTCTTGGAAGAAGGTTCAAGGCGGCTCCAAGGAATTTTTAAAGCGGTTATTCATTCATTCCTCATTTGTAATTTTTGTGGTAGTTGTGTTCCTGCTGGATTGGGGAAAGATTGAAAAGTGCGATTTATGCATATTTGAAGAGTTCAATCAAAACTTAACACAATTAACACAACAAGATTAGAACAAGAACGGCCTTTAAGTTTACGCAGCGACACAAATACGAAGCCCGTGTTAAATGAGACAAAACATAAAATAAAAATAGCTCACGTCTGACCTCAATTGACGTGCGAATCTTTGGGACATTATCCTCTGTAGTTGACTGCGAATTTTTTGAAGATAATAGATCCAATACGATGGGGAAAGCCTCACGGAAACAAAAAATAAAAGCATTTCCGGAACGAAAGCCGACAATTGCGAAGAATAATCGCAATAAAAAGGTAAAAACATCTAAAAAAATGATTTTTATATAAATACATAGTTTAATAGCTTTTTTAGGTAACATAATCATTTACATGTCCATAAATATTACTTCAGCAATCGGCTAATATTGTTAACAACATTTCTGTTTTGGCTGAAATTTTTATTGTCATGTCATGTGTGAGAATTGCAAAGGAGATGAGCCAAACCCCCTATGAATGACTTCATTTATTTTAAATAATATTTGTTTTCTTTAATATTTCAAAATTTCAAATGTATTTTTGTATTTTGTATGTCACTTGAACTTGGAAATAATATAGGACTTTGAAATATATTTTGTTGTATTTTGGCATCGGAATTGTAATAACAGGGCGAAAAGTAATTTGTATTTGGTCGGATGACCTCATAATTAAAAACCAGAGTGCTTGTATTAATTGCAATTTTTGTGTGTAATTTTACCTTTTCATTTGGTATATTTGAAGCCCAAAGTTCTATTTTGTATATTTGTATTTATGTAATATTTACTGTACCATATTTGCACCTAATTAATTTTGACCATTTGTACATGTATAATATATGTGCGTATATATCTATGCCGAGAATTGTTTTTAAATTATAGGTCCCTCAAGTGGATTGGTCGGACGTCAATCTGGAGCAGCTGGCTACGAGCAATGACACACATTTCCGGTCCTTCCGAAAATCTGGGACCACCATCATCCAGCGCCTTTGGGAGCTTTTGAGCCAAAAGAGCAAGTTCGATTTGAACCGCTACTTGATAGCCGGCTCAGTGGGGAAGCGGACCAACTTGGGCGTGTCATATTATCCCGATTTCGATGTGGTTATCTTCGTCAATGACATTCAACCTCCCATCAACAGCGTAGTCAAGGATTTTGCCCAGGTCCTGGAACAACATAAAGTGTCCTGCAACGGCTGGCGCTACTTGAACGTGACCAGCGAGGGTAAAAGCCTTCAATTTAACATGACCCGGAAGATGTTCCTAGGTCAACGTTTGGCGAAATTGACCCTGAAATTCGATTTCTGCATCGGTATCAACCTGGCCGACGTCACCCGGAAGGACCAAGACATTGAAAAGATGCAGGTGAGGAACACCTTACGCGCCATCCATCGGTCACGTCGACCTTTAAGGGCTTCCAATCAGTTCTCAGCGTCCTTGGCCGAAAGGACGGTCTCCTTTGTACGTGGTCAAAGACTTTTTGTTCATCATGTAATCCGATTGGCCAAAATGTGGTTGCGTGAGACGAAGATCAGCGGTCCTGGTTATACCTTCATGTTCGAACTAATCGCGGTCAAAGCCTGTGTCAAGGCCAAATCCAAGCTTTCCAAGGCCTTCCGCAAGTTTTTGATAATGGTCAGCCAATATCAGGATTTGTCTGTGTATTTCTCGGGGAATTGCTCTCCCAATCATTATTTGTACCCAAATTTCAGGGCCATGGCCGACAATGAACGGCCGTTGGTCTTGGATCCGGCAAATCCGTACAATAACCTGGCCAAGAAAATTTCGCCGGAACATTGGATTGTCTTTGGCCAGGCGGCTAAGGAGAAATTGGAGGTCCTGAACCGCGGGTAAAAATAAGTGTTACATGTAGATATTTTAATATTGCGGTAGACTTTTAATTTTGTTCAATTCGGTTTTGCTATACGGGAAAGATTAAAAGAGATTTAATTGTGTAAATATGACTGCTTCGCTTCAATAGTAAGGCCGATAACGATAACTGTATATAAACATAATATTGGTTAGAATCATCTATTGTTGTATTTTTTTGTGAAAAAATATTTGTAGTATACATATACATACATATATGTATTGATAATATATAGTGTATGCATATATCATGTTATTATTTCCTTTAGAAATATTTTATGTTCATGCTTCCCGGTTATTTGTATTACTATACTGACACTATAGTGTATACTGTACATACATAGTCTATATATATGCATACCTAGGTGATACTAGGTAGTAGGAAGAATTTAAAATATCTGTGGAATGTTTTTTTGCAAGAGATCAAATAAGCGATTTATTTCGGTGTGAAAGAACCGATGATGCAATAAACGGGAAATCCTTAAGTTTGATTTTGATATTTGTATTGTGTGTATACAAAGTATTTATGTTCTAAAGAGGCTTAATTAATGCATCCATTCCACATCGGAGTCACATATCCAAAATTACCACGGGCGTGTGTTACCTGTGAAGCAAAGAAGAATAAATCTCATGAATTAATAATTAATATATACTTATATAGGTATCTCGTATTTTTTAGGATTCTGAGAAGGTACAGGAACTTTTTTTCATTCAAAATTGTTTGTGATGTGTGTAAATGTATTAGAGTATTACATATATTAGAGTATTACATTATATATTAGAGTACTTACATAGATGGAATAGTGTTACCTATAGCACTTGAATGTCGCTTGTTAGGCAGTGGATTTGTGCCCCGAATGCGCACCGACTTTTTTGTCACCTCGATGGTGGTGGTGTCCTGCAAATTTAATATTAAAAAATGTGAATAGTATAGGTGAATCTTCAAGGTTATATCTAAGTATAATACAAATGTTATATTGTTTAATTGTAGCACATAATATATGTATGTATATCAAATAATTAATATGCCAAGTTTTATATGTATATAATGTGCAAATGAATATGTAACTCATTGATTTAGTTTCATTCTTACCATGCAAAACTCCGCTATCGTGCTTCAAACGTGGGATGCCCTGAAAAATAATCGGCCAAATATTTTCAGCTCTCCGAGAAACTTGTACGTCTTATCAAGGCAATAAATGTGTAGCAATTCGAGCATAGGATAATGGTACGATACATTTTAAATACACAATTTCTATATTTACAGCAATGACTCACCATGCCGAGCACCAATAGCGTCCCGAGGAATAGCAAACCAAAAATCAATTTCATTCTGTGATTTTTTTTAGAAAAGTATTTTTCACAAAAGAAAATCCGGTTTTCAAGTGGCTTGGTCGACTTTAAATGCAAGTCGGAGGGTAGTAAATCAGGGAATGTCCTTGATGTTCTTTTTTACTTTTATAGTAATTAATTTATCAATTACTGAATTGTCCCGTATGTGAACCATAAACATTCTTGGAACAATGGGGAAATTTCTGTGGTGTGATTCATATACTGTTTTAATTAGTTCAAGGTGCAGGAATTTTTCTATTGTATTCGAGTATTCCAATTTCAAAGACCTCTTTTCGCTGATGTTATTGTATGAAGATCATGGGTACAACTATAAAATTGAGGGCATAATCCTAATTAAACCTTCCAACTTTCACACCATCCAAAAAACCGTGATTTGTAATCAATATATAATGCATCTATTTAGAATTGGCTTTATTTTGGAAGGAAGCTTTAACTAAAACTTGCTAATGAGAGATCAAAATCAAATTGTTTTATGTGGAAAAATTATTTATGTTTTTTATGCTCGTCAATGCTTGTGTCACAATTTGCGAAAATTTTAGTAACTTAGTATTGTATTTTTGAATAATCATTTTGTCATGAAAAGCTTCTTGGCGGTTATTGCTGGTTTTTGTTTCAACGAATGTTCATATTCAAATCGACTGTGGAATTCCACATCAGAGGTTACATCCGAAATTTCTGTACACACGACTCTTGCAGGTGTCTTTGGCTTTTTTGGAAATACGAACTAAAAACAAGATTTAAATATGAACTTATACATTTCAAAATCAGGAATTATTAATCATTATAGACATTTTGGAGAATGTGGCTATATAATTATGGAACACACAACTCACCGTAAGCTTTCAAGCATTTCTGGAACCTGTTATTACAAGATTTTTTCTGTCCAATTGTACGACGTGAATAAGTATCCGCTTCCACCATGCTCGCTGCTAGTGAATGCACAATGCAATGACGAATTTTAAGAATTTACTATATCACAAGTCTTTGGGAAAGTTAGAAAGTATATAGAAAGGAAAAATTAAAATAAAAATTGCATATTATATAGCATAGCTAACATATTAACAGTAAAACGTACCAGCCAGGAGGAGAGCAAATAGGGTCAATGACAAAACGTGGCAAAATTTCATGGTGAACAAATTTTTTAGGCTAAATTTTTTAATGTTAATGATAGCCTTTATGGTAGGCTTTATGGATACTCTTTCTACTGTCACGATTAATTGAAAACACGGCAACTTTCACTAATATTAGCCAAAATATTTTTTTTCTAATTTTTGTGAGGAAATAATGGAGCTGACAATACTGAATATGAAGTTGTACTAAATAGCCTATAAATGGTATTTTAAGAAATAATGCATTTACATGTGTGTACGTATCAGTTCCTAGAAAAATTTCCACACTAAAATTTATTGCTACAAAGCTATAGTGCACGTGCATGGCAGAACGTGTAAAAATATGAAAATATTGCGAAATAAAATTGCGTTCTTAATGGTTTACGTTTACGACTCACGCAAAGGCGTAGTAAATCGTTCAATATTCGACCTCAAGAGACTTTGCATATGTACGTAATAAATATATGAATATACATAGAATATGTTTATTCATACATATAGGTAAATTTGTATTCTATAAGTATATATGTGAATTTGTTGAACCTGAAAAAACTCGCTTACATCTGTTCAAACGCGATATAATCACATGCTAAATCCCGTTTAATTTTAAAAGGTGTAATTTGTTGACCAAAACGTACCATGTATTTATTCGATAATATGCACATATTGGTTTTAAGAAATGTAAAACAAGTATTAAATTGGTAAAAGAGGCTGTACATATTCCATGCATGGAATGAAGTATCGACAACTTGTGGCCGCAAGCAATTGCTCTAAAACAGAAACCAATTTAGTAATAATTTATGTAATAATAAATTTGTAAATATTAAATATTATAACAATTATTTATAGTATGACAATTTGGTCATGATAAGTACTTTCGTGCAAGGCATTTAAACGTGAATTCTTCCCTTGCCTTGTGATTTATGACCGATCAGGATGACCTTCATGGTCCCCATGAATATTTTTTTCATGGTGACCTTCCATCTTCCGAGGGGCAACGAGTGGACCGTGAAAATCGGTGAAATCGTTCTCAGATTTCAACATAGGAAGCCCCTGTTCCCAAAGCAAATTCAAAAGTATTGTTATAAAACTGATAACCACTGGAAATGTTTAAAAAATTCAGAAGCGGTACACATCAAGAGATTATTTGTCATTTTAACTTATAATTAACAGCAGGACGTTTTCTCACCTGATTTACTGTGACCAATACGGCAATCAATAGGAAAACAAGGAAGAGCTTCATCTTTGTCCAGAGTATAATTTGTGGCAGATCAAAATTTCTCAGCTCAAAAGAAGGGAGTATTGGACACAAGTTTTGGGTGGTGATCGTGTAGAGACAATTCAATGTCGTATACAATTCTCCGACGTACAAAATCAGGGAGTATTATGGCCTCAGCAATTGTAAACAATCCCTATAAACAAATAATAATCCTATAATAAAATTAATTGCCCATTTTACGAGTGATAAATTAAGAAGAGTGATTTAATTGGCCAATTAATTTCTTTCCATCAATACTCTATATAGTCAAAACGAGAAGGCCAAGAAGGAGGATGAGTCATGTCAAACGTGAACACACAATAGCTCTACAATGTTGCTGTTATAAACAGTCATTAAACTTTATTTTCGATGATTCTATTTTTAAGAAATTTTTATGGAGCAAACAACAGCCAAAATAAGGAATAAAGATTGACGTCAGGTGTAATTTATTTGTTACTGCATATATACATACATAACCATAAAAAACAGAAACAACTCCCTCTCCCAAGACTCATGTCCCAGGAAGTTCATGTGTAAAATATTCAAGGCATTGACAACCCGGGATTAAAACCACAGGATTACGGATTTGGATTACGGATTTGGATTACGGATTTGGATTACGGATTTGGATTACGGATTTGGATTAAGGATTTGGATTACGGATTTTACATCATCCAACGTTGAATCCCGGATTAATTTACGACAATATAATCCATAACAAATAATTTAGTCATCTCCTCGAGCTCTTAATACATAAAATGAGCCTTCCCATTTCTCGCCAGTGCAAAAAATGATTCACTCCAGAAAACGACAATCTATAGCATCGTAGGATTACGCGAAATTCTAAAATGTGCATTTTCCCTATACTTGCAATTTGCTCAATGGTTTATGTACTCTAAGCTTCTCGCCACAGACATTTCTTTTTCGCAATTTAAAATTATTAAATGTTGGACATTCTGTATTTCATATTGGGCAGTGGGCTGTCGGATTTCCTAAAGTGCGCAGAAAATTATAGAATTTGTTAATGACTGTTTACTTAAAATGATTTTATTCTCTTTTTTATTTTGTTGTTATGTCGCATCTGAAAATATACGATCCGAAGCTCGGTCTTTGACTCTTTGATGCAAACTTTCGGCCCAGTAAAAAGTTCGATTCCGGTAACAGTCGAATGTCGATGTCGAATTCATAAATGAAAGCGAAGAACGCAAAGTTTTGAGCATAAATAATTGAGAGTGAGAGAGCAGAAAGCTATAATAATATGAAATCACAATAATTATTAATAATAAAATAAACAAGAAGACGAATTGACCAAGGTAGCATTATAAATCATTTTAAACTGATTTGAAAAACTAGAAGGAATTCAAATCGGTGCCCATGGACTATTTAAATCATGATTATGTGACTGAGTGAGGGTCAAGTCCAGCTTGGTTTCAGTATTTCTGTATCGGTAATTCGGTCATCGATTACACAATAGCATAATACATATAACGATAATATTCAGTCCACGTCCACGAGCCACTACCACGAGCCACGGCCACGAGTCCACGAGTGTCGACAAAGAGAAAAGAAAACCAATATAACCAATACAAAATACAATACATAACAATATAACCATTAATATTATTTCCGTCATTATTTATCTATTGTCTATAAACATTTGCTATGTTTAATATGTATTGTTATGTTTATTATGTATAAAACATACATGATAACGCCAGGACGATATAATGGCAGCACCACAGGGCCAGACACAGACCCAACCTCAACAGGGACCAGCAGCAACAAACCAGTCGGTACCACCACAAGCGCCCCAGCGGCAAACGGCTGCACCAAGTTCAAGTGCAGACACTGTTGTAGTACCATACGCTCACGATGCTATTGGCCGTAAATGTCCTGTGTGTGGAGTAAGTTGCAATTGCGGGTTACAATTTCATTACTAATTCTGGTTTTCTAAATAATGTTTTTTTTATATATGACACTCGGTATACAACTCTCCCTGTAATAAATACATATATAGCGGATAATTTTCGAATCCCCCGCCAATTAGCATCTTAGCTTCATAAATGTATACGCTTAAGGACGTGTTTTGGCCACACCTGTTCAAATTTCGCCCGTATAGCCATTGCTTCCCTATAAACGGGTATCTCCAGACCTCACAGGCTTAAGGTTTTCTGCATACATATAACCATGTTTGGTTAAGCCGTTTTCCTCCGATTGTGAATTGTGACAAGGAAATGCATACGTATACCTTTTTACGCAATGTTCACTTTATTGTAGATGGGACTTGTTACGAGACAGCTAAATATGATAGTCGTGGTCCTAGCAGTCGTCTTAACAGTGACTACTTTATGCGGCGGCCTCTGCTTCCTTTGCTGCCTGTACGAGGTCAGATGCAGCGTTTGTGGAACAGTTTTTGAAGAGCAGCCACAGCAAAAGAAGATGTAGTTGTGGGTTATCATGAATATTTACATTGTACTTGTACAAAACTATGAAATATATACATATGCCATTACATAGTGTTTTTTTACATAAAAATATACTTGCGCGCACACATGTAAAATAGCAAGAAATGCCTCCATTAACAAATGCTGGTAATGTTTTTTCATTCTTTTATTCGTTTTCATCCGCAAGAAATTAACGTAAATTTTTTTAAAGTGCTCTATACTGCGCCCTACTGCAAATTCCAGTCCAAAATTTGCTTTTATATACATACTACGCACATATTCACACACAATACATATATACAACAATACAACACATATTAACATACCACAGTCTCTTTTTATCAGTTATAAGCTCAAGAGACTTTCCTCTTGAGCAGTCTGCGTGCAAGACCTTTGCAACTGTTTAGAATTACAAATACGAAGATGCACAGAGACTTCAAGAGAAAGAAGAGCTTTTGAGAGCCTACTCGTACTTGTAACACGTGTGTCCGCTTGTCAATCCGGATTTATACCGGAATAATATACAAAAGTCATATCAATCACGATGGAGAGATTTAACAACTAAAAATTTCTACGTATGTATATACATTATTAAATGAGATTTATAATTTTTAATATTAGCGTAAACACCGACGTTCTTGTAACGTGCTTCATTATTTCATTGTATAATACTGAATGGAAAGTTGTGTAGGAAATATTTTTGTAGAGATTTAACCCTTCAATGGGTATAATAATTTTAAACTGAAGAACCAAAAGGAAAGATTGAGAGTTCAAAATAAGCGGATAAGTGGAATTACATTTAGAATATTATTTTGAATACAAACGCATTAAAGGATACCAAAAATGTATATACTATACGCACATACAATTGGTATATACATGTATTATACAGTATACAAAATTGCATTGTTTTTATGGATACCGTTTATATACGTATATGTTCCTGGTTTTATCTGGTAAAAATCCATGTCTATATTTTGTTGTCCTGTCTACTGGGAGCCATATTGCTTGAGCCATTTCTCATAGCGCTTAATATCGGTGTCGGAGACGCTGCGCTTGCAGCGCGCCACGGCGTCGTCAAAGTCTTTGGAAGTGATTGGCAGGTCAATGTCCTCCTTCTTCATGGCCTTGATCTCCTCCGGGGTTCTCCCACTAATCTTTCTCCTCATTGTCATCATGGCCGCATCCCGGCAGAGACTCGTGATGTCCGCCCCGGAGTAGCCCCCGACCTTCTTTGCAATGTCTTTTAATTTAATATCCGTGTCTAATGTCACATCCTTCAGATTCAGTTCCAATAAGTTCTCACGGGCTTCCGCTATAAAAGGAGACAACATTTTTTTTAGAATTTGTTTAGAATTGTAGCATGATTTCGAGCACGTTTTTTCATAATTTTAGCATGTTTTTTCATAATTTTAGCATGTTTTTTCATAATTTTAGCATGTTTTTTAATAATTTTAGCATGTTTTTTAAATAATTTTAGCATGTTTTTTTAATAATTTTAGCATATCTCTTAATAATTTTAGCATATCTCTTAATAATTTTAGCATATCTTTTAATAATTTTAAAATGTTTTTTAATAAATAGTTCTAGCATGTTTTTTAGAATTTAGCTTGTGTTTTTTAACGTTTTAGCATGTTTTTTAGAATTTAGCTTGTGTTTTTTAATGTTTTAGCATGTTTCTTTAGCATTTAGTTTGTCTTTTTCAGTGTTTTTGCATGTGTTTTAAAATTTACCTTGTCTTTTTAGTGTCTTACCATGTTTTTTCGAATTTTTGTCCCCCTTTGGTAGAATTTTAGCATAATTTTTAGCATGGTTTTTAGAATTTAGCTGTCTTTTTTGTCTTTTAGCATGGTTTTTAGAATTCTTTTCTGCCTTTTGTAGAATTTCAGCATGATTTTTAGCATGTATTTCAGAATGTAGCACGTTTTGGCGGGTTTTTTTAAGAATACATTAGCATTATTTTTATAATTTTAGCATATCTTTGTTAGAATGTATGTGCATGTTTTAGCCTTTTAGAGTGTTTTGCTGGAATTTTAGCGGTTTTTTGCTATGTTTTAGCATGTTTTTTAGCAGTACAGCATATAATTCTAATTTTTAAAAAAATTTTAACCGTTTGTTTACTCATTCAACAAATGTATTTTTATATTAGATACGCTTTGTTTTACCTGTGGGTAAAGGGATATAAATACGTTTTTCAAAGCGCCTCCGAAAGGCCTCGTCGATATCCCAAGGATGGTTGGTGGCTGCGAGGACCATCACAGGTTTCTCGTCATGGTTCGAGCCCAGTCCATCCATTTGGATGAGTAGTTCGGCTTTGAAGCGACGGGAGGCCTCGTGCTCCGAGTCCGTCCCGCGCATCGAACAGAGGGAGTCGATCTCGTCGATGAAGATTGTTGTAGGGGCGTAGAATCGAGCCATTTCGAAGAGGAGCCGCACCAATTTCTCCGATTCCCCCCGATATTTGGAGGTGAGGGTGGAAGACGAGACGTTGAAGAAGGTCGTTCCACATTCCGTAGCCACTGCCTTGGCCAATAAGGTCTTCCCCGTCCCTGGAGGGCCGAACATGAGCACGCCTTTCCAGGGTCGGCGAATGCCCTGTGCATAGTTTTTATTTTCAATATTTAATTACATTGATTTCAGTAAAATTCCAAAGGTTTTTTTACCAATAACTCGGGTTATCCGAAAACATAAAAAAAAGAAAGCATAAAAGCAAACATTGAATTACACTCTAGAGCATTGGTTACATAGCTATTATGAATGAGCTTTGAATAGTTCAGTAATGAAATTTTAATTTTAAGAAAAATAAATCATATAAAATCATAAGTTGAGCATATTTGTGAGGAAATACACACAAATTTTAAGTAAAATAAAGCTAAGAAAATCGTCATTAAAAAACATATTAGTGGGAAAATAAAAGAACAAATTTTTTTTAGAAAAATAAAGCTAATAAAATCATAATTAAAAAACATATGCGTGCAAAAATAAACAAAAAACGTAAGAAAAATAAAGCTGATAAAATCATATCATAATTTTAAAAAAAACATTTGTTAGAAAATAAACGAAAATCCTTTAATTAAAAAATTGAACTTTTGAAAAGAGACAGCAGGAAAATGGAGTTATTTGTAAATTTTGATTCCGAAATTCGATTCCGCTGTTTTTTCTTGAATAAAATTATTGGACAACTCCGTAACAATTAAAAATGTAAGGCATAATTGGATTTTGAAAAATGTTAATATAAACGCATACATTTTTAAAGCATAAAAAGCACAACTTTTTGTGAATAAACAGAAAAGTTTGTCAAATACTATAAAACATTATAGTTGGCTTGCCCCATATAACTAAACAAGTATTGAAAAGACTGATTACAACGCAGTCAGAATTACAGTTATGTTTGGCATTTCAAATTTCAAACGAACAAGTTGTGAACAGTGGAATAATTCAAATTTTATTATTCAATTTTTTTTCAAAAACTGCACCAAAAAACAAATGTTCTCCACTAATATTTCCTTAATGTATTAAATTGTTACATACTGCTTCATTCAGGCAAGAGAGAAAATATAAGTGAGTGAAAGATAAAAAAAGTTTCTCCTTCAATGTTAGTCATACATTATACATTATACCTTTTTTTGACTTACCCGAAAAAAATCTGGCATTAGCAGCGGCAGAACAACGGCCTCTTGAAGCAAAGCTTTGGCTTCATGTAGGCCAGCAATAGCCTTCCAGGCCACACTTGGATGTTTGACGAGCATGTCTCTCTCCAAAATTTCCACTAAATGTGACTCCCAACCCACAGCATGGAACACCCTGTCATCCTTCTCATCTTCCCCCGATAGCTGCTACCAAAAAAAAAAAAGAACCCACGGCAACAAATTTTTTGGGGGTAATGAAATACATTTTAAACGTGATTTAAATCAAGTAAAAGTGATTTTGAAGGGACAAAAAAACAATACTCACATCCACTTCCCCATCGGATCTATTTCTAGGGGATTTATCCACGTTCCTCCGAATGTCCCTCACCACGTCCGAAGCTCTCCTATTGGGAGGGACCCTCCAAGTAGCTCTTTGTCTCCCAGTTTTGGGAACCGGCACCGTCACGTCTTTCATCGTGCCGTCGGGTAGTCTCGGAATTCGGTCAATGGATTTGGCCTTCTTCTGCATCGCCGTTCCCAGCCCATCCCCGCTGCTCCCGGAACTGGAATTACTCTGTGAGTTGGATCTGTTATGGGAGATATTAGCAAAAAAAAAAAAAAGAAGGCATGATTGAATCAATGATTCCAATCTTGATTTTCATTTTGATCTCATTTCCCCCCGTGTAAAAAATTAAGGTACAGTGTTGGTTCAATAATTTCTGTACGAACAAGTTCCATTTACAGAGTGCTACACCCCTGCATGTGTACACCAACTGTGGAGGGAAGACAAACTTATTTTATGTTTATAATTTAGATGTTATCGTACAAAAAAACGTCAGTTAGGGATATCAGCTAAATGAGCTGATTTTATGTTCAACCTTATTTTGATTTGAGTCAATGCGACAAAAAAATTCTGTTTTTCAATTACACTAATACACATACAAATTAGTTTTAGCATTATTAGGTTCAAGAATAAACAATTACAGGAAAAGTATAGATACTCATATTTCTGGTTTGTTTGGTTAATTTTTTGAAAGACGAACCAGGATTTTGTGAGTTTTCATTGCGAATTCAAAAGAGTGTTTGTGAATTCATTAGATTATTGCAGTTATTCGAATTATTACGAATTCAAAAGATGCTCTAAATGCGCAAACAAATTGCATAAAAATAATGTTTCTAACGATGATGTACTAACGTGATGGCGTAAAAATGAGCAAAGCTCTTGCTTCTCAACTTGCCCCAGAAAATTGATATAGGTACCTATCTACATACATATACCTATACATATATGAATACCTACATGGATATATACTTGAAGCAAATCACTGGTATATATTTCTTGCACTGGATTCACAATATGACGCCTAAATGCATCTGTTTACACAGGTAATATTCAATTAATATGTATACCTATATACATACATGCGAGTCTCTTTAGGAAAACCAATACAGTTAAATTTCAAATTTAAAGACAAATTGCGTGTACATACTACATCTGATACATCTATGTACGTATACATATAGATACATATACCAGCATTGTTTTTTAACCAAAAGAATACGGTAGCTTTTTCTCCACCTTTTTGAGAGGTCGCACGTTTAAGAAATATTTTTAAAAAATCCCCAAAAACAAAGGAAAGGAAGTTCCATCTATCCTGAAAACTTTCTTAATGAAGGAGCGTGAGCCTAAACCGTTTTGAAACTACGGTCGACACTCTTTCATGAACTCACTTCCAACGGCGACACAAAATGCTCTCCTCAAAAACTTTCTCTGATTGTTAACATAGTTCTCCATAACTGTTTTTTCGTATAACTTGAAAGGGGAATGTTGTTGATTTAAAAGTCACCTGTACAGCTTTCAAGCGTGGATGGTCCTACAAATGTATAAAAATGGTGTGATAAATTTAAAAAAAAAACCTTGCCGAACCTAGGAATATGTGGTAAAGCTGGTTGTATCTCCGGATCCCTCTTCCTCAAGGACGCCTTCCAATGGTCCTCATCCCTCTTGGCCTGCCGATTCCAATCCCCCGCCGTATTGGGATTACTCGGTGTGTAATCGGGGCCGCCCTGGTTCTTGTTGGCGGTATTATTGTTATTATTGTTCAAATTATTATTCAACGTCCGGGGACGCACGGGTCCGACGGGTTTATGATGATTTGTATGATGAATCCCTCCCGCATTCAAGGTGGAACGCCCCTTGTTCATCCCACCCAAACTCCCCGGATTGTTCATGAATGGGTCCATGATGAGGGAATCCATCATCCTCGCCATATGCTGGAAGGAGTTCCTCGGGGCGGGCGGCGGGGTCGGTGGACTAAAAACAAATGAGTCAAGCATTTATTTCATTTATTTCCGTTTCTATAAGAATAACGTCTCGAGAAATATTGGCATGTTTTATTTTTATCGGACCCGCCCGATAAAAATAATGCTGAAACGTTTTTATGTACGTTTTTACGTTTCTCCATATAAACGTCTTGCACAAGTTCAAGTACCTTCAACCATTTTATTTGCCGAGAAGCCTCTTAACCGTTCAAAAGCCCCGCACTTGCGAGTTCAAGTGTCACATTTTCCTGGGTGTCTCTGCTTTTCAGCCGAGACTGCCCTAATAGCATACAAAATTTGTCTTGGGAACTTTTCCAAGGCTTTTTATCATTATTTTTGCATTTTCTTGCAGTTTATACACAAGACCAGAAATGACATTGACGACAAAGACATTTTCCCCTGAGCTTGGACCCGATTTTTTGGATGGGCAAAGTTTTGAAGGTATTGCATGCTTTGGAATAATAATGTCCTTGCAATACTAATGTACTTTCTTTTAGCATGCATAACGTATAGCGTACATGTGGACACACCGATTCCCGGGTATTCTCCGTCTAATTTCCATAACTGGGTCAGGTCCGAGGAGAAGCGGAAAATTACGGGAACCTTCAGAAAAATTTCTCTCTGGGCATAGTTGGACTTTGTGGGGATGGGCATGGGAAAGTCCGGGACATATGTAGGTACATATATACCCACGTATATGTACTTAAAATATACATATATGTACGCTCATATGTGAGTATGCACAAAGACAATAGAAGGTTATGACAAGCCCGTCATTGAAGGTTTCATTGGCACTGTCATCGTGTCTGTCCCGATGCCCGCGGCATTTATGTGAGTCTACATGGCCATCCACCGACGCTTGATTGGTGCTTCTCCACTTATAAAAATTAAACTTGGCCGGGTAACCTTAGCCCAGTTTTTCCCTGGGAGGAAAATTTTTTTTGTCAAGGAAATTATTCCCTTTGTCACCCTATACTTTGTATCACCCTTGAATCACCTTTTAGATATGTATTTGCACACGTTTTTGTTAATGTATGTACATGCAATATAGTGGAGTCTCCATATAACAACAGTGAAGGGAATGGCAAAAAATATTGCTACTAGGAAATGTTGCCATATAACATTAAATATGTACCTCACATATACGAAGGGCGGAAAAAATAATGTTGTTATATAGAAATGTTGTTATAAAGAGATTTCTTATAGAGAGACTCCACTAGACAAGCTAATGAACGAGCCCTATTGAATTTGCCGGGCAAACTGAGATTGAACAATTTCAACGTCATTTGCTGAAAGTTTGAGAATATATTTAGCTTATATTCGGCTTGTAGTTGTAGAAAATCGGCTACGTGTTTCTTTAAATATTACCACAATAATTTTGTTTTCATTATTTTATGTATTGCTTTTTTTACATTTTGTTATACCATATACAGTCAATAAAGAATTAAGCCTAGATTGGAGTTCCCGAAAGCAAATGTAAACGGAAATTAAATTGCAAATTGTGCTTGTTTTTTTAAATTGTACTTAAATGATTTTTTTTAAATGTCACCTGTCCAGCTTGTCCTTGTCCCATGAAGACAGCGGCCAAATCGGAGGCAGCTTAATTCTCATGCTGGACTCTCATTCAATATGAGCTAATAAATTTAGAATCCGAGTAATAAAAAATATTTTCAACTAAGAAAACACGACCCTATACTTATCCTTCAGAAGGTTTTTGTTTGAATCAACCGAGAATGAGTTCAACTTGTCACTTCCGTTTATTATGATAGTTTTTAAAAATTGTTTAAGTTATTTAAAATTAAATAAAAGGAAATATTCAACCACGCTATATCAGAAGAATAATCCAGGCACATTCAGCCATACTCTTTCATATTAGAAGAGTGTGGCTCTTTTTTTAGGGGGAAATCCTGGGATAAAATACAAATTAATTTTTCGCACGATTTCCCTTAAATTTTGTAACGAGGGGGTTTAACAAGCAGAAACTACTCACTAAAAAAAACCTGTTTGAAAATAGTTTCAGAGGTTTTATATTAACATTTTTTTTGGATAATCTGTTGTGGATTGTGAATTGATGAATAAATTAGCTAGTGTTGCACAAATGCACAGGATGCATTGCACTGGGGAAAACACGACTGTTCGTCAGAACTCGGACAGGTCGGATGGAGAACTGGACGGTGCCATACGGGGAGAATAAACTCAAAAGGAATTGTGTGGAAGGGAAGGGCTGATTGGGGAAAGTAGCCCGCCGCGTCTCCCCGCCTCGCACGGGGCACCGGCCTACCTTTTACACACGGAGAAAGTGCGGAGCGGAGGGAAAACAAACGTTTTTATTCCCGCTGTCACCTCTCTGTCTCCCTTTCTCTCGACCATTGGACTTTCTCTTTTCCATTTTCTCTCTCTTTATTCTCCATCATTTTAACACACTTTCTTCTGCATTTCTCTCTCTCTCTTTCTTCTCCATTTCTCTCTCTCTCTTTCTTCTCCATTTCTCTCTCTCTTTCTCTTAACTCTCTCCCTTTTATTCTCGCTATTTCTGCACCTTTCTCTCTCTACCATTTACTCTCTCCCGCTTTCACTCTCCCTCTCTTTTTACTCTCTTCCTTTCTTTCTCTCTCTCTTTCTAGCCTTTCTCTCTCCGTTTTGCTATATGATATCTCTTTCACTCTCCCTCTTTCTTGCCTCTTACTCTCCTTTACTCTCTCTCTCTCTGTCTCGAAATTTCTGTCTTGCTTGCCTCTCTCACTCTCCCTCTCGAAACTTCTCTCTCTTTCATGCCTCTCTCTTTCTTTAACTCTCTTTCTCTCTGTCTCGAATTTGTTTCTGTCGAATTTCCCTCTCTGTAATTTCTCTCTCTCTCTTGAATTTCTAAACCTCTCACTCAAATTTATGTGCTTCTTCTTCTCCTACTGTGTCACCTTCTTTCTCCGTCTCTTTTTTCTTCTCTCTCTTTCTATCTCAACTTCCTCCCACTGTCTCTCTCATATTTATAATTTTGGTCCTATCATGTCACCTTCTGTCTCCGTCTCTATCTTTTTTTTGCTCTTTCTCTCAACTTCTCCTCGCTTTCTCTCTCTTCTATTGTTTCTTTCTCTCTAATTCTGTCACCATCACTCCGCCTCGCTCTCTTTTTTTTTCTCTCTCTCTCTTTCAAATCTCGACTTTCTCCAACTTTCTCTCTCTCCTATTTTTTTTCTCTCCTATTCTGTCATCTTCTGTCTCCGTCTCTGTCTCTCTCCTTCTCTGTTTCTATGTAAACTTTCTCTCGCTTTCTCTCTTTACGATTCTTTCTTTCTCTCTTTACGATTCTTTCTTTCTCTCTTTTTACGTTTTCACTATTCTTTTTGATCGTACTTGTTTTCTTCCTTTTCTCTCACTTTGTCTCTGTGTTTTTTCGCTCCATAATATGCATATGTCTCTGTGAGGTTTCCTGTCTTGCTGTATGATTTCTTGTCTCCGTCATTGCATACGACTTTCTCTCTCTCGCTCTTTTCCCCCTTATATAAATATCATGCCAAACGTCCATGAATAAAGTCCCACGCAGGGTGGAAAACTGGGTCAACGTTAATGCCCGCTTTGTCTATTTCTAACTTTTCTCCATTTTTTCCATATTTCCAAATTAAGCTTTTACTTCTCCCTTATGATACGTATTTACCCTTCAAGGTTTATACACATTCTCGTCGATATGTATCTATATATGTACAAGTGCTCTCTTTATAACAATTTTTTATCACGTAAATTTGCTTGATGATATGCTCTTTATAAATAATTTTATCGTTACCGGATATTTTTACGATCTTGTTATACTTCTGGAGTTATTTTTGGCTTAATAATCTTCCATTTATTGCCGGAATTTTTAGTGTGCTTTCTCCAGCTCGCTCTTCCCGCTTGCTCTCTCTCTTGTTCTTGCCTTTAATTTCTTTTAAATATTTTTCTCAATATCTCAACTGTCTCTTTGTCTCAGAGGCTCATTTACTTTCTCCGCCGTATTTTAAATTCCATCAATAATTTGTTATACTTTCTCCAACGCAAATAATTCGGAAACTGCTCACCCGTAAAATTATTACCCGACCCATAATTTCCAAGAAAATTCGTGTCGACATGAATTATAATTTCTGATTCCCGGAAAGTT
The DNA here is from genome assembly GCA_034698585.1 of Disparrhopalites patrizii. Taxonomy (NCBI): domain Eukaryota; kingdom Metazoa; phylum Arthropoda; class Collembola; order Symphypleona; family Sminthuridae; genus Disparrhopalites; species Disparrhopalites patrizii. Next base: position 20,417 of record JAQGBT010002353.1, read on the forward strand.
ATCCCTCAACCCTTTTTTCTTGCTTATTTAAGGAAAAACCAAGACGAAACATGCAATACAAAATGCATGATTTCACCTGTTTTGATGCAAGTTTATACAAAATACATCGTCATGGGGTGACTGGCCGATGAAAGCGAAAGTTAGAGTGCTCATTTGTATAAGCACGTCCGGGCCACGTATGTATGTATACGTATACGTTTTTTCTCATTGTGCAAACACAGGAGTTGGGCCATTTGTTATACATCATGGTATACTAACCCTTCAATGCCGGAAGGATAGTCGGTGATAAATGAGGACTCTTTTTTTTCCATGTCCAGACATTTTGCAATAACATGTATTTTTTTGCCTATAAAAAATAATACACTGCAATTCCTTTGTATTTATGTACATATGTACAGTTTTTTGTACCTATATCACTGACGCCGTGGGGAAGCCGGTGAAATAATAATAAAGAAAAAAAACCATAACAATCAGAGCTGATCGATATAAGGACACGCACTCACACTATCTTCCACCTCCACCTTTCCCCATCAGTTTTTGCACACAATACCTGCTCGTACATCAGGAAATAGTAGGGTGAGCAAATAAACCAGAAGCCTGCACAATGACTCACCAAGTGTCATAATATTGCAAAAGTTATTCTTTTTTTTCTGTTTGACGAAAAAAAAACGAAATATTCATGGAAGGAGCTAATGATGGACGGTGAAATAATGAAATTGGCCCGTATGAATAATCCCCCGGAAATGACCATAACGAATTTAAGTAGGGAGAAAGTGGAAAAGGTTTCTTTTCCTTCGGAGGACGAGACAGGTTAATGGCCTTTTTGGGAACTTAAACCCTTTTTTGCACGTGAGAGCCAACGACGTGGCTTTGTTGGTCTGCTGGACCCGAAGTGGAAGTCGTCATTATAGCCACGCTCAAGTGTTCTCCACAACCTCTTTGAGGCTTTTCGTGATTCACTTGGAATTTCTACGTACAGTGGTCTAGATGCGACGTTTTTGTTCGAAAATCATATTTGCGGGTCACCAAAAATCGTTTTATTCCTCCCTCCAAAGATCGGTCAAGTTATGGTGGTTTTTCCGGGACAAGTTTAAAAATCAGAATTTTCAACCAAATTGATTCTTTAGCTTAGGGATAAACATTTTACATGTATACGTATATAGATAATACAAAATTGGTTGTTCGCTTCAAATTTAGGTAATGGTGCATTCAGTAAAACCATTCAACGATTTTTCTTGTAGTAATAAAATGTGGAATTCTGGCACTGCATAAGCCTCAACAAGATGAAGAATACACGTTTCTTTTCTTGTAAATAATGTACATGTATACAATTTTTTCTGAAGTCCTGAAGATACAAAATGAAATCAAAATAAAGGCTGGAAAACGTTTCAACAATAATTTCAAAATTTCCCAGCCCCTATACCTGACTCAAGACATATTATGTGATCTATATATGTATATCTTAAAAAGATCTTAAAAAGAAAACAACCAATTGCGCAAAACAAAAAGCAAAACACTTTTTTTTCAATGGATCCCAGTCATAACGTGTCCAGCACTTGTTCTTCCGAGTTATTAAAAAATAAATGACTTTGAAAAACTAATTTTGTCTGAAATTCATGTTGATGGATACAAAAATGTTAATCATATCAAACATTCTCCCGTTTAAATTGGGCGCGGGAAAATCCACATAAACTAGTCAATTCCTGTTCAATTTGAGTGCGAATAATTTTCTTGGAATTCACAATAAAATTCTGCGCAGAATGCTGCTTTTCTCGATTTGCAGGATTTTGGACGCATATTTAAGAGCAAGGGGCGGGTTAAAATGATTCTTGGGGACCCTTTTTATGTGCATATACCTATGTATTTATGCATACACAAATACGAACACATAGCTGCCTAGCATAATTATAATGTGCTCATATATTTGGTCACATTCGCTGTGTTTTAAGCTCTCGCGTGTATAGAATTGCTTATATCCAGCGCTCAACATTTTCACGATTGTAGGTGGCTTTCGTTTTTTGCCTATATACATAGAGTGGGTATAAATCTGAAAATTACCATACATACATAGGCAAATGGGTAAATAGGTGTATCCAATTAATTTCTTACATTATAAAAGCTGTACATATGTACAATAAGCAAAACCAAGGAAATCTGTGGGAATTCTAAAAACTTACAGCTTGCTGTAGGAAAAAAAATGTACCGAGTAATTTCATGACTTCGAACGAGAAAATTATTTGCTTTATTATTTATTTTTCGAATATTTCTCAAAACATTTCCAAACTTCTGAGACCTGGATTCTCCTGTATATAGTTGCGAGGGCAGCACGCGTACAAACAAATGATCTTGAAGTCGTTTGAAAACTTGAGATAAAAATGTAAATTGATTTTATCGAAGAAAACCCACAACTACTTAAGAGTCCAAGTTTTAACCAGATTCGTCATTAAATCCGAGGATAAAATCAATTTTACATCCTTTGATTTTGACCCCACAAATGAAGTCACAGAAACTTGATTTGGCAGAAAATAAGTTCCTAGCAGGTACTAATACAATAAGGGCATTCTGATACACAATCCCACCAAATGCAGTGATTGGTCGGGTGTGTAAAAAAAAAAAACAAATTCAATTTCACCTCCAGACATTTTGACGGGTAAAAGAACGACGGCCACGGACAAAAGGACCTTGGTCGTCCATACACGTGAATCTCGCATCTACAACATAAATCACTGTGTGTGCCCTTTTTTTCTGGCTGAATTGTTTAGCTGTAGCACGGCGGGTATTATTCCCCCATATTTTTTAGTATTTTCCCACCAGAATCCAGTGGCATTTTTGTAATTATACAAAAAATTCCTTTTTTTTGTAGATACGAAGAATGGAAAAACGGAAGGTTTCGTGGGCGCTGGACAAAGTAATCAATACACGTTGCCCTCATTTATGTAGTTATTTGTTGTCCCGTTGTTAGGCAATCTCCCGCTTTTTAACGTGGTCTCCTCGGTGGTGTATAGCAAATGCATTATAACAAATGTTATAATATTAAAGATTCGCTCATTCGACGGTGTGCATGTCAAGAAAGAGGAGAAGGAGGAGCTGGAAGGGGATTTGTATTTTGTCACGAATGCCACTATTTTAGCCGTATGTTTTATTCAAAGGTCACATATTTCTGAACATAGCTAGTTAAAAATTGAACTTTCTATTGATTTTTCGCGAATATATGTACATACTAATTAATAATCTATACACAGTTATGCTTGTCTTAGCTGGGTATTTTGTATTTTTTTACACTTAATTTCATTGCCTTTTTCGTATTGCTCAACTCCTTTTAACGGAGAATTATAGCATATTAGAAATAATGTTTTATTCTTTTTTTGATGAAACTATCTGGTTTGGTTTAGTACACACACGTATAATTAATTCAATTAATTATGTGACAACATTAATCAGTTCGTAATTCCGACCGTTTACGGTTTACCTGGGAATTTTAATGAACGTATGGACTTCCATTGTTCATTTCAAATAGCAAAAAATATTTCTTGAATTACTATAATACTGAATAAAAGGGCAATTGATTTTTATGGATATTTTTTCACGTCATTTATTTACTATTATTAATTGTTAATAGTGCAATAAACAAAGTTGCTATTTGATGATATTATTTGGTTTATGTTACATATATGATATATGCATACATAACACCGTGGCCTAAAAAGCCGAAAAAGATCCTCTAGGGCTCTTATGGAATGTGTGGAAGCGGTTCAATCGTTTCATGTAATTGTTTACATTTATTTTGATCAATAATTTGACAGACGATTGCACGCTGTCATTTAGTATGCCGTGCCCTGGATTTCCCCAGCTTTTGTGCCATTAATTTTTTTGAAAAAAGGATGAGCGACTTACTTGAAAAATGGGTCGGTGAAGAAATCCCTGAGAATGGAGCGGAATAAAGCCATTTTGTGTGATTTTCTTTGGCTATTATTCTCTTGACTTTCTCTCTCTCTCTCAAAATTACAGGAAATATTGCGAGGCAATTGCGGAACTTCTTGTTTTTACACGTGTGACGCTGTATTTATTAAGTCCTGATTATTATTTCGTTGCAGGATTTAATTTTGGTTACGAAGGTATTTAATCTTAATAATAGTATTGGATAAACGGCTTAATTTAACGTAAATTAATTTTTATACAAAATTATATTGCTAATCGTATAACGTTGTCTCTGGTGAAAGATGCAATTTGCAATAATTTCCGTTTCTCAGCTTTCCCCT